>JANQAP020000108.1:76324-98330 GCA_026874005.2 Erythroxylum coriaceum
GTTTTGGCTTACCCTGATATTTATTTTTCTGACGAGATTTGATTCACACATATGATGTTTTTATGCTTTTGTGTATTGGAACTGGAACCTATGTTCACCAGATGAGTGAATTAATAGGCTAGGCCTATATGATTCCTAACCAATATACGTGAATCATAGGCTAGGCCTATGTGGTTTTATGTGTTGTATGTTCACCTTATGGAATATCTATACCATCTTGGTGTGTATCGAGTTCTATTCGCGATATATATTTTTCCTGCTCACTGAGTACATAGTGTACTCACCCCCTCTGCTTTCCAACCATGCAGGTTAATTTAGTGAGCTTGAAGCTCTGTGAGGATTGTGCTATCTTTTGAAGTTTTCGGGACATTACTGCGCATGGGTAGCCTTTATTTTGTAGTTTTGATGCATAGTGGCTCATGAACTGTTTTCTTTGGGTTGGTTATGTGAATATGCTTTATAATATTATAAAATTAACTTTATACTGTTTTAACATTGCATAGGACCCTATGTATGATCTTGATATTGTTGTTGGGATTGTTTTGAGTAGACTTTAAAGTCTTGAAGTTGTGGTAAAATTTTTGGTGTGAATATAGAAGTGTTTAAAATTGTTTGCAGGTTTTGGGATTTTAAAAATATAGTCGTTGTGCTACCCAAATTTTTTTTAAAAATAATAAATTTATTATAAAGAGGGGAAGATATTCAGTTAGCCTTGCATAGTCGGATTAAGGACACTAGCCCAAGTATACGGTAGTTTTCATGGGTCTGATATGGTACCGGGATGTGACAACTCCATTTAAGCCACCCTAATTTGATATGGTGAACAGTGTCTTCATTACTATTGCTTTGGATTATAAATCCTAGATATTTGAAACACTCTTTCTGTGGTAATACTCCTGAACCAATATTTACCTCTATATTGGAAGCCACCCTATGGCCTAAAAACTTATACTCTAAATATTCAGTCTTAGTTTTGCTCAATAAAAACCTTTGACTCTATCCCTCCAAAGTTCTAGCTTGATATTAACACCCTCTTTCGTCTCATCCACTAAAACAATTTTATCAGCAAATAACATACACCAAGGCACATCACCTTGGATGTTCTTGTGAGCTCATACATCATTATTGCAAACAAGAAGGGGCTCAATAATTAGCCTTGGTGTAGCCCAATATCGATAGAAAAATGCTTTATATCTCTAAAAATCGTCCTTATTCTAGTCTTAAATGCATTATATATATATATCCCTAATAACCCGTATACAGGTTTTAAGAACTCCTTTGACTTATAAATAGCTCTATATGATTTCCCTAGGTGCCCTATCATTAGCCTTCTCTAAGTCAATAAAAACCATATGTAGGTTACGTCATCTTTCCTTATAATATTCCATTAATCTTCAAAGGAGATGTAAATCTTCTGTTGTGGACCTTCTTGGCATGAAACCAAATTGGTTCTTTGAGATAGTTGCATCTTTTCTCACTCTATTCTCAATCACCTTCTCCCATAACTTTATGGTGTGACTAAATAGTTTGATATCTCTATAGTTGTTACAACTTTGGATGTCCCCTTTCTTCTTGTATAGAGTAATTAGCATACTAAGTCTCCACTTATTCAACATTTTAGTAAACTTAAGGATCACACTAAAAAGCTTAGCTAGCCAAGTAAGATCTCTTTTTCTAGGCTCTTCCACACCACTATAGGTAGCTCATTAAGCCCTACTGTCCTTCCACTATTCATACCCCTCAAAGATCTTTTAATTTCTTCTTTTTTGATCTACCAACAATTAGTAAAGTTACGATACCTCTTAGATATGCTAAGATTACCTAAAGAGATGTTGTCCTCTATGCCTTCTTTAAAAAGGCTATAGAAGTTTCTCTATCATCTTCTCTTGATGTCAATTTTCGCCACAAACACTGCCCTACTTCAATTTTTTATAAAACCAACTTGATTTAGGTCTCTCACTTTCCATTCTCTAGCTCTCGCTAACTTAAATATATCATTCTCTCCATTTTTAGTTTTCAGTCATTGGTCTAGTTTCTGGTAAGCTCTACTTTTAGCTTATGAGACTATCTTCTTTGCCTCTTTCTTTTCTAGTTTGCGACTTTCTTTATTAATTTCCCTCTCTACCTTTGTGGTGCTATCCAATAAAGCTATATAGACAACCTTCTTAATCTTAACCTTTTCTCATACATTCTTATTCCAACATTAAGACTCCATCTTACTACCCCTAGGCCCTTTAGATATACGCAAAATCTCTTTAGTTGCATTCCTTAAAAGATTTGGTACTCTCTCCCACATCTGATTAGCATCTCCTTTCAATATCCATTTTTTACAATATATTACTCTATTCCTAAGTTATTCCACAATATCCCCTTTCAAGTTCCAACATCTAATTTCGGTACACCTCTTAGAACTTCTCTTCTTCCTGCAATCCTTAACTATAAGATCCATAATCAATAATTTATACTGATTTGATAAGCCAGCTTTAGGAATCACCTTATAATCCTTATAACTAGGTCGATTGGTTCGCTTTACAAGGACGTAATCAATTTGTGTTTTTGTAGTTCTACTTTTAAAAGTATCTAGGTGTTCTTTATTTTTCTTGAAAAATGAGTTGGTTATCACCAACTTAGATGCTATAGCAAAATCCAACAAAGCAGTCCCACTATCATTCCTATCATCATACCCAAAACCCCCATGAGTTCATAAATATCCATCTATATTACCACTAATGTCTCCTTTTAGAATAACTCTCTCATTAAGAGGGACCTACTAAATCACCTCATCTAGCTTTTCCTATAATTACCACTTAAGTTATCCATCCAACCCTGCTTGGTGTGGATAAGTATATACCATATTGAAAACAACACCTTTCACTGCAATCTTTAGGGATATGATCCCATCATTAGTCCTCTTTCCCCCTACAAATGTATGAGTTTCTTGAAAACTAAGATACCTACCCGTTATGTTGTCTTCAACACCCTGAATAGCAAAGTTTAAACCCATTAATATATTTTACTTTAGTCCTCATCCACTTTGTTTCCTAAATACATATTGTATAAATCTTATATTTGTCTAAAATCTTAACTAATTCTATTGACTTTCCTATAAGTGTCCTGATGTTCCAAGAATCTATCCTTAATATATGTACATCTTCTCTCCTACTACACCCAAAACTCCCAAAGGAGTAGCCCTTATTCTATCATCAGAAATCAAAGCCACCATTCCTACCTTAATGCTTAATACAAGCTATAAAAGACCAGCCTAACAAGTCCCTAAATGACTCTAAAATTACTTAAGAAAGGAAATAAAGATTGATATTAAAACCCAAAATGGGCACTACACTAGACAAATATGAAAATCACAAGTACAATTATCCACAAACAAATCAAAATTGACATGGTCCAAAATCTAAACCAATAATAACCGCCTCTCACCTTACTATATGTGCAAAACAATTAAAAATCCAATTGGAAAATGGGAACAACCCGTAATGCAAAGTATAGATTTTCGAATATATATATAACACTAATTCACTCTATTGATCTTCAAAAATGGAAGAACAGAGTTAAATAGTGAAATATCGATCTTCAAAAATGGAAGAACAGAGATGAATAGTGAAACGGTATACAATAGAGCTAAATAGAAATCAAAAGAAAGCTAAAAACTTGAAGAACCTGAAAATGGTTATTATTTACAGTTAAAGAGACGTTGATGAACATATTTGAACCTAATACAAAGAGGGATCCTTTGTATACACACAACTCAAAACCCAATCTTTAATATTAAAAGTAGTAATAAAGTAACAACAACAAAACCCATATCTAGTTTTTAATGACGTTTCTACTACACATGCCTTTATTAAAAAAATTATTTTAAATCTCTCACCATTCATGGATGGTGATGTTTGTATAAACTATAGGATCAAGATCTAACCATAGAAAGAGTAGAACATTGGAAATGGCCCTTCAAAATCTAGTTTCACACATAACACATCTTAGGAGAAAACCCAAAATGTAAACTGATGGGATTGTTCTATAAAGAACGAGAGGGTGCCAGGAGCATGTAAAATCAACTTGTTTAAAACTGAAGTAGAGAAACTAGACATCCAACAAAAAAATTTCAACAAAGACACTATTTTCTTCAATTCATTAGAGAAAGTTTATCTCATTTTCTTCAATTCCAATGATACCCAATGCAAAGAGATCAAAATAACAAAACCCAAAAAGCATTAAACCTTAAATCACACAAAGAAGCTAATATCAAAAGCAAAAAGATGCAAAAGAATAAAAATTTCAAAAACCTAACAAAATCCTAAAAACCTCTTAGTTAGCTTGAAACAAAATCAGTGAAAAATCATTTGTTTTCTATTTCTGTTAATTTTTACTTAGATTTAAATAATTTAAATATTTTAAAAGTTTAAAATAATATTTCATTTAATAAATATGACTATATCATATAAAATTATTAACAAATTTTATGAAATGTAAGTTTCAACATTTTATGAATTGTTATTACATCTAATACATCACATATATAAAATTTAACAATTCAATACCATTATCATCCTTTGAAAAAAAGTTGATCTAGCTATTCATCAATCCGATAAGTTTCACAAGTTCAATATGATTCACACACACACACACACACACACACAGATATATATATATATATATATAATTATATTGATTTAACCAATATGGTATAAAAGGATAATCTCAAGTTTCTAAGTTTGTATTATTCCCACTTAAGTTAAACATAATTCTCCCTTTATCCAATATATAAAAATTATTTGTATTAACTTAGATCAACTAATTTTACTCAACAATCTTTTTTTCATCATGCCTCGAACATTATAATAATATTAAATCTAAATTCAATATCAAATACTCAAAAGTTAAACTAGAATTATGTATGGTCTGTATCATATCTCATATAAGTAAGAAAAGTTATGCAATCATTTTTGTTATAATGATAACTATTATCATACTCTAATAAATGCCTTCAATTGTAGTCCATGCTTATACTTTTAGTAGGCTAAATTAAATGGAACAATTCTATTAAGGTACTATAACTTTTATCTCTACTTCAAGCATCGTCTTATGCTATCATGGTGTTGGCATACATTTTACATGATTCTATTAAAGTCTATAAGCTATTAGTCATCTTAAAATGTTATTGTCAACAAGAATTAATAGCAAAATTATATAATGGACATATAAATTTTCTTTTCTATCTTTGAGAGCTCTTATCAAACCTAATACATGTTAAAAACATTAGTTCAATAAAATAGTAAAGAGAATATTGAGGTATCTGAAAGTTACTATTGACTATGTATTGCATTATAAAGACAACGACTTGTGTATATAAAGGTATACAAATTTAGATTAAGAAAGAGATTTAGGTGAGAAAAAACCTCCAACTTTCTTTTCTTACTTAACAATGGAACTATGAAAAATAAGAAACAATCATATATTGCTTTATCCATAAAAGAAGTTAACTGTATAACATTTTCAATAATAGCATAACAACGCACAGAGCTTAGATGATTTTTGGTTAAATTGAGAGTCATTAAAAGCAAAACTGATATAGTAATAATCAACTATAACAGTCAAACAATAATCGCTTATACTAAAGATCTTTAATTTTTAATGTAAAACTAAGCATATAGATTCCAAGTACAGTTATGTGAAAGATATAGTTGGATGAGGATAAGTGCGCTAAAGTATTTATCTACACAAGATATGGTGGCAGCCTAATAACAAAACCAATTTTCCAAGAAACATATGTTAGGCATGTAAAGTCACTAGTATTATGTAGATATTGAGATGTAAGTGATTAACATTTCTCCATATAAGTTTATTCAATGTATTTTCATAGTTAAACACAAAAACGAGTTGACATTATTTATTAAATATAATCATTTTGTAATACTTGATTTTGAAATATGTTCACTCTATATGACATATTTTACATATAAATCAAAAAGTATTTGAGCCATATAAATCATTAACCCTCTCATATAGACAATCACTTTGCGTTTGTGATGAATAAAGGAAGGTTTTTAGTTTATTATTAAGGTGACAATTAAGAGTAAAAGCAAGAAACTTAAATCACGAATTTTGAATTAGATGATAAGTCAAAAGGAAATTAGTTTGGAGTAATCATTTGATCACCATATCGGTCTTAAATTATCATATGAGAGTTTAGATAGAAGAATTCAAGAGTAGACAAGTGAACTCATGTTAAATATTAAGTATGTTTAAACCAACTTACGTACAATTTATGTTAATAAAAGACATACGTTCTAAATGAAAAGGAGTTAATACTATAGTATATGATTTTTACCATATGTGCAAAAATGACTATAAAAAAGGATTAAGATAAGTTATAAGATCTCAACTTACACTGCATAAGACCCTAAAAATTAAATGAACCTTATAACATACTTAAGAATTAAATTTAAGGATTGCTACTTTAGAATATTATCAGAAAATTAGGTTTGATATGATCTTATGAGACAATTGTAAAGAAACAAATTTAATTTAATTCAAGATAATTTAAAATAAAGGAAGGTCATTTTGATTGGTAACTTACATAAGAAAAGATATATATTCGAAGGTGATCGAAGCGTTTTACGTATGCTAAGTTTTAATATTTATAACCTCGATATTTCTGCAAGCGCACAGGTCGTTCACTTAGTACCTAAGGTATCATTCCCATGACGAGGATTAATATAATCCTAAAATCTAAGGCTTAACTAAAATTCGTAACAAATCAAAATAAACAACTAATGTAAAAATTATTCAATCAAACAATAATCAAACTCAAGAATTAAATTAAGAAATTATAGACAAGGCAGCAATTTTGTACAACCCAATCAAGAATCAACCTAGAAACTACCAATTGAGACAAAAGGGGTTTTATCTGACCTTAATGAGAATCTGATCGATTATGAAATTATCGAATTATCGGGTCTAGACGGTCTTGGATTACTCTCTCTCGAGTTCTAATCTTTAACCCTAATTAATAATCCCTAATTTAAATTATGGAATTATAATCTCTCGATTTCCAATTTACCCAAAATCTAAATTAGTTCTGAATTTGTCTAATAACCTACTGGAAATCTATGATTGATCTCTCCTTACACGATTTTACCAGTTTGATTTAATTCTTATCTATTAAATTATCTAACTCTCGTTCTCCCAATTTGTTGATTTTCACTCAGTTTATTACTGAATTATTAAAAACATAATTTGAATCACGAATAACTCATTAAAAACACAATAAATCAAACTTCATTAATATCAAAGTTCCAAATCCTGAAGGTGAGTTTAGACAAAAATCAACATTCAACAACACTTATTTTCAACGACTATCCCAATTCTATACAACAATAAAATTGAAATAAGATCAAAAAAATACTGTTGGAATGGATTAGTGGAGGCAGCAACGGTGGGAAACCACCTATTTCAGGAAGTATTTCGAATTAAGCTTCTTCTCCGTGTCTCTCTTCCTTCATCTCCTTCCTCAAATCTCTCAATATGCTCTCTAGGGTTTCGGAATTAAATATTACAAAAAGGCTTCAAAGGTTGCTTCCTTTGTTCTTTAATGTTCTATTTATATCTTCGAAGCCCTAGGGTTGATTCGGGTCAAAACGGTCCAAAAAGTCCTACAAAACTTGATGTTTTTAGTAGTTTTTGTGCCTGCCGGACGTAGGGCAAGATCGTGGCCCAAAGTGCACGATCGTGGCCTGGTTTAGAGCTCTCTGTCACGATCATGACCAAAATGGCATAATTGTGGCTGGGGTTCTGTCAGCTCGCCTTTTTCTGTCACGATTATGGGCCACGGTTTTGGCCCGCAACTCTTCAAAACTTCTTCGTTCTTCGCCGTTTACCCTGAAACACGAACAAACACATCAAGGTATCTCAATAATATAACATTTAAGCCCAAAGACTCATACTAACCCATAAAAACACTTAAACACATAAAGTAACACAATTAAAACCTAAACACACATTAAACACTCAAATTAACACTAAATACCTAACAAATTGAACCCTAAAACATAATGCAAATCACAACTATCAACATCCCCACACATAAACGTTTCCTTGTCCTCAAGCAAAGAAAACAACAAACATATAACACACAACGCAATAATGAGGCAATGTCTTTAACTTGGTGAAAGCATTAAAAACACTTAAACATAATCATACAAGTTATATCTAATCATTAACATGCAAATTCTATGTCTTGGGGTTTTGAACTAAATATACAATTTAATCGAGATCTAAGTGTTAATTTATTTACCTTTTTCAATTGTACACATATATTAATAATTCTTTGGTCCTTCAGACTCTGCAACTGTACCTAAGTATATTGCCATGAAAAGTCAAGCTTATTACAAGTTCGGTAGGTTTTATTAAGGAAACACCTTTTGTTTTATTTTTAAACATAGACTTAGTCTTTTAACGCGGAGGCAAACATTGCTAATGAATGTCGATCCGGTTACTCAACTAAATCATGTTTTTATTAAATAGCTTCGTTGAAAAGTCATTATAGCTTTTTGATGCGAAGGCACACATTTATGATGCATGTCAATTGATCGCAAGGTTACACGCTCTAAGTTATACTATTTATAACCTTGGTAACTTCAGCAAGCGTACAAGTCATTCGCATAGTACCTAAGGTGTCGATCCCACGAGGAAGTCCAATGTAGTCCTAAAATTTGAGGTCGTCTTAAACTACAGTAATTCTAAACAAATGCATAAATTAAATCAATCAATTATGATAATTTAAAGTGCCAAAGTGTAACAAAATAGTAATCACACAACCCAATCTGAAATTAACCTAGAAATCACTAAGTGTGAGAGAGGGGATTTTGATTCCAAAGTAATGGAAACCTAGTTAATTATGCAATCACTGACTTAACGGGTCTAGTCAGTCCTAGAGTGAATTACTCTCTCTTGAATTATAACTCTTCACCCTAATTGATAATCCCTAATTTAAATTATGGAATTGTGACCTATCGATTCGCAATTGGCCCAAAACCTAAATTACTTCTAAGTTATCTATTAACCTACCGGGAACCTGTGCTCAATCTCTCATTACACAATTCTACCGATTTGATTCAATTCTCAACCTATCAATTAACCTAACTCTCATTAGCCCAAATTGATTATTTTTACTCAGCTCACCCTCTCAGTTTATCGCCAAGTTATTAAGAGTAGAATTGAAATCACAATTAAATTAATAAAACACAATCAATCAATTTTCATTAATCTTAAAAATCAAGATCCAAAGGTGAGTTTAAATAGTAATTCAATATTTAACACAAACGAATCTCAACACCTATTTCAATCCTATACATGAATAAAAATGAAATAAATGGAAAATATGTCGGGAATGGAGTTCGGGAGGCAGTAACAATAGGAAACCACCTATTTCGAAAAGTACATCACGTTTAGCTTGTCTTTGTGTTTCTCTTCCTTTGTCTCATTCCTCAATCTTTTGATTTCTCTCTAGGTTTTCTCTCGAAATTGGCTGAATCAAACTCTCTTGCATAACTCGCTAGGCTCTCCACAGACTGCTGCATCTGACTTGTGATGTTATATTTATACTTTTGAGGCTCTAAGTCAAAGTCAGGGTCGAAACGGTCCAAGAAATCTTTCGAAACATGAACTTTTCTATCAGTCCGATGCAGGCCACGATAATGGCCAACTCCTTAACCTTTCTATCACAATCGTGGCCCTATGTGCAAGAACGTGGCCTGGATGTATGTTCTTTGTCACGACCGTGCCCTTATGCTCACGATCGTGGCCTGGCTGCCCTAGCTCGTCCTTATCTATCACGATCGTGACCTATGCTTTTGGCCGAAAAACTCCTCAAATCATCCCCGTTCTTCACCTTTTACCCTGAAACACTAACCCATCAAGGTACCTCAAAAATATAACAATTAAGTTCAAAGACTCATACTAACCCATAAAATACTGAAACACTCAAACTATCATAATTAAACCCTAAATGAATACTCAACACTAAAACTCACACTAAATACATAACAAATTAAACCCTAAAATATCATGCAATTGACAACTATCAGCATCCCCACACTTAAATGTTTGCTTGTCCTTAAGCAAACAAAACAACAACACAAAACACGCAATGCAATAATGAGGCAATGAATTTAATCTTTATGAAATGAATTTAATCTTGAACACAATCATTCAGTTGTGTCAAATCATTAACATGCAAAATATACGTTTGGGGACTTTGAACTAAATATACAACTTAATCGAGACCTAATTGTTAACTTATTTATCCTATTCAATTGTATACATATATTAATAATTTTTCAGTCCCTCAGACTTTGTAGCTATTCCTAAGTACATTTTCATGAAAATTCAAGCTTATTACAAGTCCGATACGTTTTTTTTAAGAAAACACACTTTTTTAATTTATTCAAACCTGGACGTAGTCTTTTGCTCGGAGGCAAACATTTGTGATAAATGTCGATCCCATTACTGAACTAAGTCATTTTACTAAATAGTTTGTTTGAAACGTCATTATAGCCTTTTTATACGAAGGCACACATTTGTGATACGTGTCGATCTAGTTACTCAACTATTATCACGTTTTCAACTAGCTACTAGCTCTATTCAAAACTTGAAGGTCAGTGGAATAGTAATTTATTAAAAAAAATTTTATTGCCTGCCTTGTTGCTTTTAGCTATTCGTTTTCATGAAATATACTAGTTAAGCTACTTAAGTTTAAAGACCTCAAATTACAAATGAATGTGGCAATCTAGAGGGTGCTAAATTTACACTAAATCCTAATTAGGCTGTACATTTATCCAAAGGCTCCCTAATTCACTAATTTTGGCAGGCTAATGATCATTCATAACCTAATAGATTATGTCCAACATTAATTGAATTTCACTCAATCTAAGCCATTGACACATTCACACACTTCACACAATGTAACCTAATAACTATCATACAGTATGCAAAATCACATTCACAGCAAAACACACAATCCCTCCCCACATTTGAACAACACATTGTCCTCATTGTGAGAAGGAAACACACACACAAACACATGAACTAAGGGTAAAGAAAAAAATTGAAGTAACAAAGAACAGACAAAATTAACAATAAAAATAGAAAAATAAAATAAAAATAAACATAAACATAAAAAGTAAAATAGAACTGAAGGTTAATTTGGGAAAGAAAAATCGGGTTAGATAGAAATCTTAAGGAGATGGAGGTGGTGATGGTATTGAAGGTAAGAGTTTATATGCCTCGCTCACATCTTATTGAAAGTAAATCTAACTATCCCTAACTTTTTCAAACAAAATCTAAATTTGCTCGTTTATGGTCCTTAGCTTGACCTTTCATCCAGGAAGGCATTTTTAATTATTCATAGACAAGGAAATCACTTCCTTATCTTTTGGAATTGCTCCCCTAAGATACAGCTTGCATCAATGTCCATTGACCTTAAAAGTCTCTTTGTTAGTACTTTCAAATTTGAGAGCTCTATGATTAAAAACTTGAATAACCGTAAATGGGCCACTCCATCTAGAATTCAACTTTCCTAGAAATAACCTCAACTGGGAATTACATAGTAGAACTGTGTCTCCTACTTTTAATTCCTTTTTCTTGAGACAAGCATCATGTCAATTCTTAACCTTTTCCTTGTAAAGTTTGGCATTCTCATAAGCATTAAAACGAAATTCTTTAAGCTCGTCCAGTTGTAGAAGTCTCTTTTCACCGGTTTACTTCGAGTCAAAATTTAATGCTTTAATCACCTAGTATGCTCTATGTTCTAATTCGATCGAAAAATGACAAGCTTTCCCGTACATGAGTCTATAAGGAGTTGTTCCAATGGGTGTTTTAAATGCTGTCCTATAGGCCCATAAAGCATCATTTAACTTTACTGCCCAATCTTTCTGAGAATTGTTCACTGTCTTTTCCAATTCTTTTAAATTCTTGGTTAACAACTTCCACTTGGCCATTAATCTACAAATGGTAAGGTGTAGTAACTAGATGGTGCACTCCGCATCTTTTTAGAAGAGCATCAAAAGCTCTGTTGCAAAAATGTGTGCCTCCATCACTTATTATTGTACGTGGCACTCTATTCCTGATTGACGATAGGAATGGACCCATAAAATTAATGCCCCAAACATCGAAGACCTCTACCTCTTGAATGTTGGATAAAGGCATTTCATCACTCTTGGAGATGTTACCTATCCTCTGACATCGATCGCATTATGCCATGTAGGTCTATGCATTCTTAAACAACTACGGCCAGTAAAATCCACTCTCTAGTATCTGAGCTGCTGCTTTGTTAGCCCCATAATGCCCAGCATACTGCCCTTCATGAATTTGCTTAAGGATGCCTAACATTTCTTCATCTAGAACACAACGTCGCATTCATCCATCTGCACAGACTCTATATAAAGTTGGCTCATCCCATATGTATCGATTACAGTTATGCAAAAATTTCTTCCTTTATTAATACCAGAGATCTGATGGGAATTTACCATTGGCAACATAAGTAGTGATATTCGCAAACCATGGTGTAGTTAAGCTCTCGAGTAGCATCAGAGTTTCATCGGGGAAATTTCCATTAATGTCCTTACTTGGCTTGCATTCCCCTCCCTCAAGTCTGGATAAGTAGTCTGCAACCACATTTTCTACTCCCTTTTTATCTCTCACTTCTAAATCAAATTCTTACAAAAGTAATACCCATCTAAAGAGCCTTGGTTTTACATCCTTCTTGTTGAAAAGGTATTTTAGTACCACGTGGTCAGTGAATACAATTACCTTTGCACCCAAAAGGTACTGTCGGAAGTTATCACACACGTACATCACTGCAAGTAATTCCTTTTATGTAGTGGTGTAGTTCAGTTGAGGTCCTGCAAGAGTTTTACTGGCATAGTAGATTGCATGTAATTTTTTATCTTTCCTTTGGCCCAACACTCAACCTACAACTTGGTCACTCGCATCGTACTTAACTTCAAACGAAAATGTCCAATCTAGTCATGATAAAATTGGTGCTGATATTAATGCCTCTTTTAATGTCTTGAATGTAGATATACACTTATTATCAAACACAAAAGGCACATCCTTAACTGAGAGGTTGGTAAAAGGTCTTGCAATTTGCAAAAAAGTCCTTAATGAATCATTGGTAGAATCCTGTATGACCTAAAAATCCTCGCACCCTTTTGACATTGCTTGGGAGTGGAAGTTTTTCTATTACCCCCGTCTTCGCTCTATCAACTGCAAATTCGTGATATGAGATCTTAAGTCCAAGAACGATCCCTTCTTGCACCATGAAGTGACATTTCTCCCAATTTGGCAGTAAGTGTGATTCTTCACATCTTTGAAGAACTTTATCCAAATTAGTTAGACACGAATCAAAGGAATCTCCAAAGACTGAAAAGTCATCCATGAACACCTCTATTATGTCTTCTATCATGTCAGCAAAGATTGACATCATACACCTCTGAAATGTTGCTGGAGCGTTACAAAGTCCAAAAGGCATCCATCTGTATGTGAAGGCTTTATAGGGCCAAGTGAATGTGGTTTTCTCTTGATCATCAGTATAGATGAAAATCTGATTATAATCTGAATATCCATCTAAGAAGCAATAAAACGAATGGCCAGCAACACTTCTATCATTTGATCTATAAATAGGAGAGGGAAGTGATCTTTCTTAGTCACTGAGTTGATTTTGGGATAATCTATACATACTCTCCACCCTGTGACTATTCTGGTTGACATTACTCCTCCACTTTCACTCTCTATCAACATCATTCCTCCCTTTTTAGGTACACATTGTACAGAGCTAACCGATTCACTATCAGAGATGGGATAAATTATTCCTGCATCTAGGAGTTTTATGATCTCCTTTTTGACCACCTCCTTTATGTTAGGGTTTAGTCTCTGTTGATGCTCTCGCACCATTCTACATCCTTCCTCTAAGTTTATTTGGTGCATGCAGACATTTGGGCTTATTCCTCGAATGTCAGCAATCTATCATCCGATGGCTCTCATCCACTTCTTAACAACTTCCACCACCTTACGTTCTTGTTTTTCACACAAGTGGTTGGAAATTATTATCAGTAGCATTTGACCTTCACCCAAAAAGGCATACCTGAGGTATGCAGGTAAAGGTTTAAGCTCTAATATCGCAGGTTTCTCTGAAGATGGTGGTATGGGTGCCTCGGCTCGAACTAATTTGTCTTGATGTACTAAAATATCTGCCTCCTTCATCTCATCATCTTCTTTAGATTCAAGAATTTGGTGTTCATTGTTAGCTTCTGTTTCCAATGATTGCACTTCTGCTATACAGCTCTCAACTTGTTCTCACAAATTTTGATCCATCATTTCAACTTTCATGTATCGCTACTAGTTGTTAGATTCTTTAAGGCTTTATTTATATTGAATTCAACCTGATCTTCGCCTATTCAAAGTGTCAATCTACCTTTATGAACATCAATTATGGCCTCTCCAGTGTTCATAAATGGTCGACCTAAGATCAGTGGACGGTTTTTATCCTCTTCAAAATCCAGAACCACAAACCCACTGGAATAATGAACTTATCTACTTGCATCAAAACATCCTCCACTATTCCCAACGGCCTTTTAACGGATTGATTAGCCAATTAAATTAATATTGATGTAGGCTTGACCTCTCCCAGTCCCAACTTCCTAAATATCGACAAAGGCATAATATTGATGCTAGCCCCCAGATCAAACAATCATTTTGTAAATTCCAATTCACCAACTACACAAGATATTATGAAACTTCCTGGATCTTTCAATTTTGAAGGCATTTTACTAGTGACTATAGAGCTACATGTACCAATTAAGACTACCGTCTGATTATCATCCCAAGTACCCTTCTTCGATAATATGTCCTTTAAAAATTTTGCATATTTAAGCATATGTTCTAATGCCTCAATAAATGAGATATTTATCTGTAGCGTCCTTAGCTTCTCAATAAACATATCCACTTCTTTTTCCTTTTCTTAAATTTTCTCAACTAGCTTCACAGGCTCCTCTACTATTCTTATGGTTGGTTCAATTCTCTATACATTCAATGTATTTTCGTAGTTAAATACAAAAATGAGTTGACATTATTTATTAAATAATACTCATTTCGTAATACTTGATTTTGAAATATGTTCACTCCATATGACATATTTTACATATAAATCGAAAAGTATTTAAGACATATAAATGATTAACCCTCTCATATAGACAATCACTTTATGTTTGTGAGGAATAAAGGAAGGCTTTTAGTTTATTATTAAGGTCATAACTAAGAGTAAAAGCAAGAAACTTAAATCACGAATTTTGAATTAGATGATAATTCAAAAGGAAATTAGTTTGGAGTAATCTTTTGATCACCATATCGATCTTAAATTATCATATGAGAGTTTAGATAGAATAATTCAAGAGTAGACAAGTGAACTCATATTAAATATTAAGTATGTTTAAACCAACTTACGCACAATTTATGTTAATAAAAGGCATACGTCCTAAATGAAAAGGAGTTAATACTGTAGTATATGATTTTTACCATATGTGCAAAAATGACTATAAAAAAGGATTAAAATAAGTTATAAGATCTCAACTTACACTGTACATGACCCCAAAAATTAAATGAGCCTTATAATATACTTAAGAATTAAACTTAAGGATTGCTACTTCAGAATATTATCAGAAAATTAGGTTTGATACAATCTTATGAGACAATTGTAAGGAAACAAATTTAATTTAATTCAAGATAATTTACAATAAAGGACGGTCATTTTGATTGGTAACATACATAAGAAAAAATACATATTCGAAGGTGATCGAAGTGTTTTACATATTCTAAGTTTTAATATTTATAACCTCGATATTTTCACAATCGCACAGGTCGTTCACTTAGTGCCTAAGATATCATTCCCACTAGGAGGATTAATATAATCCTAAAATCTAATGCTTAACTAAAATTCATAATAAATCAAATTAAACAACTAATGCAGAAATTATTCAATCAAACAATAATCAAACTCAAGAATTAAATTCAGAAATTATGGACAAGACAACAATTTTGTACAACCCAATCAAGAATCAACCTAGAAATTACCAATTGAGAGAAAGGGGGTTTTATCTGACCTTAATGAGAATCTAATCGATTATGAAATTATCGAATTATCGTGTCTAGACGGTCTTGGATTACTCTCTCTCGAGTAATAATCTTTAACTCTAATTAATAATCCCTAATTTAAATTATGGAATTGTAATCTCTCGATTTCCAATTTACCCAAAACCTAAATTAGTTCTGAATTTGTCTAATAACCTACTGGAAATCTATGCTCGATCTCTCGTTCTACGATTTTACTGGTTTGATCAATTCTTATCTATTAAACTATCTAACTCTCGTTCTCCCAATTTGATGATTTTCACTTAGTTCACCCTCTCAGTTTATTACTGAATTATTAAGAACAGAATTTGAATCATGAATAACTCAATAAAAACACAATAAATCAAACTTCATTAATATCAAAGATCAAAATCCCAAAGGTGAGTTTAGACAAAAATCAACATTCAACAACACCTATTCTCAATGACTATCTTAATTCTATACGTCAATAAAATTGAAATAAAATCAAAAAATACTGTTGGAATGGATTAGTGGACGCAGCAATGGTGGGAAACCACCTGTTCTGAGAAGTACTTCGCATCAAGCTTCTTCTTCATATCTCTCTTCCTTCGTCTCCTTCCTCAAATCTCTCAGTATGCTCTCTAGGGTTTCGAAATTGACTATTGCAAAAGGGCTTCAAAGGTTGCTTCCTTTGTTCTTTAATGTTCTATTTATATCTTCAAAGCCCTAGGGTTGATTCGGGGTTGAAACGGTCCAAAAAGTTCCACGAAACTTGATGTTTTTAGTAGTTTTTATGTCTGCCCGACGTAAGGTCCGAAAAGTCCCACGAAACTTGATGTTTTTAGTAGTTTTTATGTCTGCCCGACGCAGGGCACGATCATGGCCCAAAGTGCATGATCGTGGCTTGGTTCAGAGCTCTCTGTCACGATTGTGACCAAAATGGCATAATCGTGGCCGGGGTTCTATCAGCTCGCCTCTTTTTGTCACGATTGTAGGCCATGGTTTTGGCTTGAAACTTTTCGAAACTTCTCCGTTCTTCGCCATTTACCCTAAAACACTAACAATCACATCAAGGCATCTCAATAATATAACATTTAAGCTCAAAGACTCATACTAACCCATAAAAACACTTAAACACATAAAGTAACACAATTAAAACCTAAATACACACTAAACACTCAAATTAACACTAAATACCTAACAAATTGAACCCTAAAACACAATGCAAATAACAACTATCAACATCCCCACACTTAAATGTTTCCTTGTCCTTAAGCAAACAAAACAACAAATAGACAACACACAATGCAATAATGAGGCAATAGCTTCAACTTGGTGAAAGCATTAAAAACACTTAAACACAATCATATAAGTTATATCTAATCATTAACATGCAAATTCGATGTCTAGGAGTTTTGAACTAAATATACAATTTAATCAAGATCTAAGTGTTAATTTATTTACCCTTTTCAATTGTACACACACATTAATAATTCTTTGGTCCTTCAGACTCTGTAACTATACCTAAGTATATTGTCATGAAAAGTCAAGCTTATTACAAGTTCGGTAGGTTTTATTAAGGAAACACCATTTGTTTTGTTTTTAAACATATACTTAGTCTTTTAACGCGAAGGCAAACATTGCTAATGAATGTCGATCTGGTTACACAACTAAATCATATTTTTATTAAATAGCTTCGTTGAAAAGTCATTATAGCTTTTTGATGCGAAGGCACACATTTATGATGAGTGTCGATTGATTGCAAGGTTACACGTGTTAAGTTATTCTATTTATAATCTTGGTAACTTCGGCAAGCGTACAGGTCATTCACATAGTACCTAAGGTGTCGATCCTATAAGGAAGTCTAATCTAGTCCTAAAATTTAAGGTCATCTTAAACTACAGTAATTCTAAACAAATGCAGGAATTAAATCAATCAACAATCAATTATGAGAATTTAAAGTGCCAAAGTGTAATAAAATAGCAATCACACAACCCAAACCAAAATTAACCTAGAAATCACCAAGTGAGAGAAAAGGGATTTTGATTCCAAATTAACGAAAATCTAGTCAATTATGCAATCACTGACTTAACGAGTCTAGTCAATCCTAGGGTGAATTACTCTCTGTCAAGTTATAACTCTTCACCTTAATTGATGATCCCTAATTTAAATTATGGAATTGTGACCTCTCGATTTGTAATTAGCCCAAAACCTAAATTAGTTCTAAGTTATCTATTAACTTACCGGGAACCTATGCTCGATCTCTCATTACACAATTCTACAGATTTGATTCAATTCTCAACCTATCAATTCATCTAACTCTCGTTAGCCCAAATTGATTATTTTTACTCGGCTCACCCTCTCAGTTTATCGCTAAGTTATTAAGAGCAGAATTAAAATCACAATTAAATTAATCAAACACAATAAATCAATTTCATTAATCTTAAAAATTAAGACCCAAAGGTGAGTTTAAACAATAACTCAACATTTAACACAAACGAATCTCAACACCTATTTCAATCTTATATATGAATAAAAATGAAATAAATGGAAAATGCATTAGGAACGGAGTCCAGGAGGCAGCGACAATAGGAAACCACCTATTTTGAAAAGTACGTCACGTTTAGCTCGTCTTTGTGTTTCTCTTCTTTTGTCTCATTCCTCAATCTCTTGATTTCTCTCTAGGTTGTCTCTCAGAATTGACTGAATCAAACTCTCTTGCACGACTCTCTAGCCTCTCAAAAGACTGCCACATCTAACTTGTGATGTTCTATTTATACTTTTGAGGCTCTAGGTCAAAATCGAGGTCGAAATAATCCAAGAAATCTTGCAAAACTTGAGTTTTTCTATCAGCCCAATACAGGCCACAATCGTGGCTAGCTCCTTAACCTTTCCGTCACAATCGTCACCCTATGTGCAAGATCGTGGCCTGGATGTATGTTCTCTATCACGACCATGCCCTCATGTGCATGATCGTGGCCTGGCTGCTATGGCTCGTCCTTGTCTATCAAGATCGTGGCCTATTGTGCCATGATCGTGACCTATGCTTTTGGCCCAAAAACTCCTCAAATCATCTCCGTTTTTCACCTTTTACCCTGAAACACTAACAAACCCATCAAGGTACCTCAAAAATATAATAATTAAGCTCAAAGACTCGTACAAACCCATAAAAACACTGAAACACTCAAACTAACATAATTAAACCCTAAATGAATACTCAACACGAAAATTCACACTAAATACATAACAAATTAAACCCTAAAATTTCATGCAATTGACAACTATCAATATCCCCACACTTAAACATTTGCTTTCCCTCAAGCAAACAAAACAACATACAACAACACAAAGCACGCAATGCAATAACGAGGCAATGACTTTGATCTTCATGAAATGAATTTAATCTTGAACACAATCATTCAGTTTTGTCAAATCATTAACATGCAAAATATACGCCTAGGGGCTTTGAACTAAATATACAACTTAATCAAGACCTAAGTGATAACTTATTTACCCTATTCAATTGTACACACACATTAATAATTTTTCAGTCCCTCAGACTTTGCAACTATTCCTAAGTACATTTTCATGAAAATTCAAGCTTATTATAAGTTCAGTAGGTTTTTTTTAAGAAAACACACTTTTTTTATTTATTCAAACCCGGACTTAGTCTTTCACTCGGAGGAAAACATTTGTGATGAATGTTGATCCGGTTACTCAACTAAGTCATTTTACTAAACAACTTGTTTGAAGCGTCATTATAGCCTTTTTAAGCGAAGGCACACATTTGTGATACGTGTCGATCTAGTTACTCAGCTATTATCACGTTTTCAACTAGCTTCAAGCTCTATTCATAACTCGAAGGTCAGTAGAATAGTAATTTATTAACAATTTTTTTATTGTCTGACTTATTGCTTTTAGCTATTGGTTTTCATGATTAATACTAGTTAAGCTACTTAAGTTGAAAGACCTCAAATTATGAACGAATGTGGCAATCTAGAGGGTGCTAACTTTACACTAAGTCCTAATTAGGCTGTATATTTATCTAAAGGCCCCCTAATTCACTAATTTTGCAGGCTAATGATCGTTCATAACCTAATAGATTATGTCCACATTCACACACTTCACACAATGTAACCTAATAACTATCATATAGTATGCAAAATCACATTCACAGCAAAACACACATTCCCTCCCCACAGTTGAACAACATATTGTCATCCATGTGAAAAGGAAACACACACACAAACACATGAACGAAGGATAAAGACAAAAAAAAGGTAAAGTAACAAAGAACAGACAAAATTAACAATAAAAATAGAAAAAATAAAATAAAAATAAACATAAACATAAAAAGCAAAATAAAACTGAAGGCTAATTTGGGAAAGAAAAATTGGGTTAGATAGAAATCCTAAAGAGATGGAGGTGGTGATGGTGTCAAAGGTAAGAGTTTATATGCCTCACTCACATTTTATTGAAAGTAAATCTAACTATCCTTAACTTTTTCAAACAAAATCTAAATTTGCTGATTTATGGTCCTTAGCTTGACCTTTCATCCAAGAAGGCATTTTCAATTATTTGTAAATAAGGAAATCACTTCTGTATCTTTTGGAATTGCTCCTTCAAGATACAGCTTGCATCGATGTCCATTGACCTTAAAAATCTACTTGTTAGCACTTTCAAATTTGAGAGCTCTATGATCAAAAACTTGAATAACCGTAAATGGTCCACTCCATCTAGACTTCAACTGTCCTAGAAATAACCTCAACTGGGAATTATAAAGTAGAACTGTGTCTCCTACTTTGAATTCCTTTTTCTTGAGATGAGCATCATGCCATTTCTTAACCTTTTCCTTGTAAAGTTTGGCGTTCTCATAAGCATTAAAATGAAATTCTTTAAGCTCGTCCAATTATAGAAGTCTCTTTTTGTCGGCTTGCTTCCATTCGAAATTTAATGTTTTAATCGCCCAGTATGTTCTATGTTCTAATTTGATCAGAAAATGACAAGCTTTCCCTTACATGAGTCTATAAGGAGTTGTTCCAATGGGTGCTTTAAATGTTGTCCTATAGGCCCATAAAGCATCATCTAACTTAGCTGCCCAATCTTTTCGAGAATTGTTCACTGTCTTTTCCAAAATTCTTGTAAGCTCTCAATTAACAACTTCCACTTAGCCACTAATGTACTGATGGTAAGGTGTAGCAACTAGATGGTGCACTCCGTATCCTTATAGGAGAGCATCAAAAGATCTGTTGTTTTGTTTGCCCCATGATGCCATTTTGCTGGCCCCATGATGCCCAGCATATTGCCCTTCATGACATTGCTTAAGGATGTCTTACATTTCCTCATCTAGAACACAACATCACATTAATCCATCTGTACAGACTCTATATAAGGTTGGCTCATCCCATATGTATCGATTGCAGTCATGTAAAAATTTCTTCTTTTGTTGATACGAGAGATCTGATGGAAATTTACCATTGACAACATAATTAGTGATATCCACAAACCATGGTGTAGTTAAGCTCTTGAGTAGCATTAGAGTTTCATCGGGGAAATTTCTGTTAATGTTCTTATTTGACTTGCATTCTGATAAGTCATTTTAAATACATATGTTTTGGACTTAATGTTGATTGATTTGTGAAATTGGTACTCAAATATTGATGGAATTGTTTGTTAAATGTTCACAGATGGTTTTCAATGCCGTAAAGACGAAAAAGGATCAAAAAGAGGAAAAATATGGCAAGAAGTTCAAAAATTCCAGATTGGTTGAAATTCAAAGATTAGACGTGGGCACGCCTAAGGTCATAATCCTAATTCTGCAGATTTTTCAGAAGTTGTCTCCAAT
>JANQAP020000108.1:98430-116420 GCA_026874005.2 Erythroxylum coriaceum
TCGTGGGAACGATATCCGCTTACCGCTACTACATTAATTTGTTTTAACGGAAGTGATTTCTTTTATATTTGGTTGCAAGCGACAGCATCACCAAACTTTGATTCCCCTCCCTCAAGTTTGGATAAGTGGTCTGCAACCACATTCTCTGCTCCCTTTTTATCTCTCACTTCTAAATCAAATTCTTGCAAAAGTAATACCCATCTAATGAGCCTTGATTTTGCATCCTTCTTCTTGAAAAGGTATTTTAGTGTCGCGTGGTTAGTGAATACACTTACCTTTGCACCTAAAAGGTAATGTTGGAAGTTATCACATGTGTACTTCACTGCGAGTAATTCCTTTTTTGTAGTGGTGTAGTTTAGTTGAGGTCTTGTAAGAGTTTTCTGGCATAGGAGATTGCATACAATTTTTTGTCTTTCCTTTGGCCCAACACGCAACCTACCGCTTGGTCACTCACATCGTACCTAACTTCAAACGGAAGTGTCCATTTTGGTCGTGGTAAAATTGGTGTTGATATTAATGCCTCTTTTAAAGTCTTGAATGCAGATATACACTTATCATCAAACACAAAGGGCACATCCTTAACTAAGAGGTTGGTCAAAGGTCGTGTAATTTGGGAAAAGTCCTTAATGAATCGTTGGTAGAATCCTGTACAACCTAAAAATCCTCGCACCATTTTGACATTGCTTAGGGGTGGAAGTTTTTCTATTACACCGTCTTTGCTCTATCAACTTCAAATCCTTGATGTGAGATCTTATGTCTAAGAACAATCCCTTCTTACACTATGAAGTGACATTTCTCCCAATTTAGCACTAAGTGTGATTCTTCACATCTTTGAAAAACTTTATACAAATTAATTAGACACGGATCAAAGGAATCTCTAAATATTGAAAAGTCATCCATGAACATCTCCATTATGTCTTCTATCATGTCAACAAAGATTGACATCATACACCTCTGAAATGTTGCTGGAGCGTTGCAAAGTCCAAAAGACATCCATCTATATGGAAGGCTTCATAGGGGCAATTGAATGTGGTTTTCTCCTGATCATTAGGGTAGATGAAAATCTGATTATAATCTGAATATCCATCTAAGAAGCAATAAAATGAATGACCAGATCATTTGATCTATAAATAGGAGAGGGAAGTGATCTTTCTTAGTCACTGAGTTGAGTTTGAGATAATCTATAAAAACTCTCCACCTTGTGACTGTTTTGGTTGAAATTACTTCTCCATTTTCACTCTCTATCAACGTCATTCCTCCCTTTTTAGCTGGGCTAACCCATTCATTATCAGAGATGGGATAAATTATTCCTGTATCTAGGAGTTTTATGTTCTCCTTCTTGACCACCTCCTTCATGTTAGGGTTTAGTCTCCGTTGATGCTCTCGCACCATTCTACATCCTTCCTTTAAGTTTATTCGGTGCATGCAGACATTTGGGCTTATCCCTCGAATGTCAGCAATCTGTCATCTGATGGCTCTCATCCACTTCTTAACAACTTCCACCACCTTACGTTCTTGTTTTTCACTCAATCGGTTGGAAATTATTATTAGTAGCATTTGACCTTCACCCATAAAGGCATACCTGAGGTGTGCAGGTAAAGGCTTAAGCTCTAATATCGGAGGTTTCTTTGAAGATGGAGGTATGGGTTCCTCGACTCGTACTAATTTGTCTTGATGTACTAAAACATCTGCCTCCTCCATCTCATCATCTTCTGCAAATTCAGGAATTTGGTGTTTATTGTCAGCTTCTGTTTCTAATGATTGCATTTCTGCTATGTAGCTCTTAACTTGTTCTCGCAATCTTTGATCCATGATTTTAACTTTCATGTATGTGCTACTAGTTGTCAGATTCTTTAAAGCTTTATTCATATTGAATTTAACCTAATCTTCACCTATTCAAAGTGTCAATTTACCTTTATGAACATCAATTATGGCTTTTCTGGTGTTCATAAATGGTCGACCTAAGATCAGTGGATGGTTTTTATCCTTTTCAAAATCCAGAACTACAAAATCCACTGGAATAATGAACTTATCTACTTGCATCAAAACATCCTCCACTATTCCCAATGGCCTTTTAATAGATTGATCAACCAATTGAATTAATATTGATGTAGGCTTGACCTCTCCCAGTCCCAATTTCCTAAATATCGATAAAGGCATAATATTGATGCTAGCTCCCAGATCACACAAACACTTTGTAAATTCCAATTCACCAACTACACAAGATATTGCAAAACTTCTTGGATCTTTCAATTTTGAAGGCATTTTACTAGTGACTATAGAGCTACATGTACCAATTAAGGCTACCGTCTGATTATCATCCCAAGTACCCTTCTTCGATAATATGTCCTTTAATTTTGCATATTTAGGCATATGTTCTAATGCCTCACAAACGAGACATTTAGCTGTAGCGTCCTTAGCTTCTCAACAAACTTTGCAAATTGTTCATCCAACTTCTTCTTTTGTAGTTATTTGGGGAAAGGAATCTTGGGTTTGTACGGTGGAGGTGCAACATAAGGAGGATATTTGCTTATATCCACTTCTTTTTCCTTTTCTTAAATTTTCTCAACTGGCTTCACAGGCTCCTCTATTGTTATTGTGGTTAGGTCATTTTCCTTCCCACTTCAAAGTTTGATAGCCTTTAATTGCTCACTTGATTTTGTTCCTCCACTACTAGGAACATTTTCAAGATTCCGTATAGAAAAGGCATTTTTCAGTTGACTCACTTAGGCTTATAAGTTATGAATGGAGGACATATGACTCTTAGTGACTTGTTCAAAAAATTTTTCGAGCTTCTTTTGTGCATTATCTAAAGTTCCAAGCTTGTCTAGAATTTTGTCCAGCTTGGCTTCCATCGAGCTTATTTTATCCTGCTGAAAGCTCGATTGTCCTTAAGGCCTAAACTACCCTCCATTATTATTGTTTAACTAGGAAAGTTGGGGTGATTCTTCCACCTATGGTTATAAGTGTTAGAGTAGGGATTGTTTCCCCCTCCTCGTCTATATTGTGCCCCCAGGTAGTTCACTTACTCCTAGTTATCCTCTCTCATGAAGTAGTAGTCCACAGTATCATGATCTACTTAACCACATAACTCAACACTTCAATTGCATGGCCTTAACCGAAGCAGAGGATGATGCCTTCATACCATTGAGTTGTCACGTCAAATTGTCAATCTTTGCTTGCATCTCCGTCATCTGATCAACCGCAACGATTTCCTTTTGCTCTATAAAATTGGTAGGTTGCCTACCTTGCTCACTTGTCCGTAAGCAACTATTGATCGCCATCTCCTCAATTAACTTCTCTGCTTCATCGACCTTTTTCTGCATCAAAGATCCTCCTGATACTGCATCGATGGTGCCTCTGGTAGGTGGGTTAACTCCATTGTAAAACGTCTGCAGAAGGAATTCCTTCGGTAGGTTGTGGTGTGAGCACTTCCTCTGTAGGTCCTTGTATCGCTCCCACACTTCATAAATTGACTCTCCGTCACCTTGATCGAAATTACTAATTTCCTTTATTATCTTAGTGATCTTTGTCAAAAGGAAGTATTTATCTAGAAAAGCACACACGAGCTGCTCCCACGTCGTAATGTTAGTGGGGGTCAGTGAGTGATACCAAGCCTTCGCTCTATCCTTAAGTGTGAAAGGGAGCAGTCTAATCCTAACAACATCTCCCGACATCTGGTGATACTGAAAAGTGTCACAGATCTCAAGAAAATTCACAATATGCGCGTTCAAATCCTCGTTCGCCAGTCTATAAAATTGGATGTTTTGTTGGAGCATGTTCAGGAGGGCTGGATTGATTTTGAACAAGGCCGCTGTGAATTGGGGGACTAGTCACTCCTTGGTTAGATGGGTTGAACCCCAACCTCATAAAGTCTATGAGGCTTTATTGCTGCTATCCTTGAGTTACTCCTTGGTCTATGTTTTTCTAAAATTCCTCAGCCATTTGTAAATTTCCTAACTCTTGTTCTTCTTCTTCTCACCGAGCTCTCCTAATGGTGCGTTCTAATCGTGTTATGTCTAAATCTATCACCTCCGCTATATGACTTGAACCCCTCGTGACTCTTGTGTTCATGCAAGAGCACGATTCATAAAATAAACGATCAAACTAAAACCAAAAATTATAACTAGCATAACACCTTAAACTATAGAATTACATTGCCTTCCCCGGTAACGGCGCCAAAAACTTGATCGCAAGGTTACACGCGCTAAGTTTTCCTATTTATAACCATGGTAAATTTCGCGAGCGCAGGGGTCGTTCGCGTAGTACCTAAGGTATCAATCCTATGAGGAAGTCTAATCTAGTCCTAAAATCTAAGGTCATCCTAAACTACAGTAATTCTAAACAAATAACTAATGCAGAAATTAAATCAATCAACAATCAATTATGAGAATTTAAAGTGCCAAAGTGTAACAAAATAGCAATCACACAACCCAATCCGAAATTAACCTAGAAGTTACTAAGTGAGAGAAAGGGGATTTTGATTTGAAATTAATGAAAACCTAATCAATTATGCAATCACTGACTTAACGAGTCTAGACGGTCCTATAGTGAATTACTCTCTCTTGAGTTATAATTCTTAACCCTAATTGACGATCCCTAATTTAAATTATGGAATTGCGATATCTCGATTTGCAATTAGCCTAAAATGTAAATTAGTTCTAAGTTGTCTATTAACCTATCGGGAACCTATGCTCGATCTCTCGTTACACAATTCTACCAATTTGATTCAATTATCAACTTATCAATTCACCTAACTGTCATTAGCCCAAATTGATTATTTTTACCTGGCCCACTTCCTCAGTTTATCGCCAAGTTATTAAGAGCATAATTGAAATCACAATTAAATCAATAAAACACAATCATTCAATTTTCATTAATCTCAAAAATAAAGATCCAAAGGTGAGTTTAAACAATAACTTAACATTCAACACAAACAAATCTCAACACCTATTCCAATTCTATACATGAATAAAACTGAAATAAATGGAAAATACATCGAGAATAGAGTCGGGGAGGCAGCGATAACAGCAAACCACCTATTCCGGGAAGTACGTCACGTTTAGCTCGTCTTCGTGTTTCTTTTCCTTTGTCTCCTTCTTCAATCTCTTGATTTCTCTCTAGGTTTTCTCTCAGAATTGGCTGAATCAAACTCTCTTGCACAACTCTTAAGGTTGTCGAAAGACTACCACATCTGACTTATGATGTTCTATTTATACTTTTGAGGTTCTAGGTCAAATTCGGGGTCGAAACGGTCCAAGAAATCTTGCGAAACTTGAGCTTTTTTGTCAGCCTGACGCAGGCCACGATTATGGCCCTGCCTACCACGATCGCGGCCAGCTCCTTAACCTTTTTGTCACGATCATGGCCCCATGTGCACGATCATGACCTAGATGTACACTCTCTGTCATAACTGTGCCCTCATGGGCTCGATCGTGGTCTGGCTGCTGTGGCACGTCCTTGTGTGTCACGATCATGGCCTGCTGTGCCACGATCGTGACCTATGCTTTTGGCCAGAAAATTCCTCGAATCTTCTCTATTCTTCACCATTTACCCTGAAACACTAACAAACCCATCATGGTACCTCAAAAATATAACAATTAAGCTCAAAGACTCATACTAACCCATAAAAACACTAAAACACTCAAACTAACTTAATTAAACCCTAAATGCATACTCAACACTCAAATTCACACTAAAAAATATAACAAATCAAACCCTAAAATATCATGCAATTGACAACTATCATCGATCCGGTTACTCAACTATATCACATTTTCAACTGGCTGCTAGCTCTATTCATAACCCAAAGGCCAACGGAATAGTGATTTATTTAACACATTTTTTTTGCCTACCTTGTTGTTTAAGCTACTGATTTGCATGAAAAATACTAGTTAAGCTACTTAAGTTGAAAGGCCTCAAATTATGAATGAATATGACAATCTAGAGGGTGCTAAATTTACACTAAATTCTAATTAAGCTGTATATTTGTCCAAAGACTTCTAATTCACTAATTTTGTGAGCTAATGATTATTCACAACCTAATAGACTATGTTCAAAATTAAATAAATTTCAATCCATCTAAGCCATTGACACATTAAAACAATTCACAAAATGCAACCTAACACTATCATACCATATGTAAAATCACACTCAAGCTAAAAAAACACAACCCTCCCTACACTTGAACAACACATTGTCCTCAATGTAAGAGTACACAAACACACTAGGGGGAAATAAAACACAATATACAAAAATAATAAGAATAAAATACTAACAAAAATGAAAAGAAGAGGGTTAGAACGAGAAATCGTTTATGGTGATAGAGGTGGTGATGGCGATAGGGTTGAGACCAAATCCACTTGACATCGAGAGTGTTTCCCTATCTTATAAGTGATTCGAGAGAGTAAAAAAATTAGTAGTCCAAACCGTTCCAAATCATTCAAACTTATTTAAGAATTTAAAACAAACCTAACCACACAACAATTTAAATCTAACCACTAAATGCGCTAATTTATGGTCATTAGCTTGACCTTCATCCTTTAAACTCAGCCAGGATCAATTATGAGCGACTTATTTCCACCTTTCTCGCTCAACATCAGTTTTGTAGCTTGTGAGTAAGTTACAAATTGCAAAATGATCAGAAAGACAATATTCATAAGGTTAAGAAAACTAATTAATTTTATCAATGTCCTCATTAACAAACTGTCAATAAAATAGGGAATAACGAAACTCCCTAAATCTTCTATCGAATCTAATAGTTTGCCTTGTACGAAGGTGAATAGCTCTCCTTCTTCCTTAATTACCTTCATTTCCTCAACTTCTTCTACTTCCCAAACAGAGACTTCCATACTTTCTTCAAACTCAATGACTGTTGTCATCTGTTCTTCGTCCTATTGTTCTTAAGAAGATTCAATTACATCAATTATCCTGAATGAGCTCCTAACCTTCGGATTCTTAATTACATCATTCATGTTGAATGTTGTTTGACCATCATCAATCCAAAAGATAGAATTCATTTCCTGATCATCTCCCCAAGATTTTTTTATGGTCACATATGGTATATCAAAAACTAGTGAATAAAAGGGAGGGTTGACATTCTTTTCTTTAATCTCTTTCTTCATCTCTTTATCTTCAATAAGGTGGACTTCAGTTTGGTTTTCTACTGGTCCTTCTGGCTCTTCCCCATTTTTAAGTGTGATAGCCTCATATTGGTCTCACAGATGTAATTCCATATTTCTCAGAGAGTCTTCCACACTTCTCTTACAAAACTCACGGGAAAGTTGTCCTACTTTAATCTCCAGGTTGTGAATAGAAGTAGTCTAATTTTTTATTACTTGATCAAATTGCTCTTCTAGTGTCTTCTGGTTCTCTTTTATGTCTGTTAGCTTATCCAGGATCTTGTCCAATTTAAAATCCCATAAACTGGACTCATCTCGCTAAAGTCCTACTAGGCCTCGATGTCTTAAGTGAGACCCCACATTATTGGACCAATAGGAGTGTACATGTTCCAAAAGGATCATTATTTCCTCAACCATACTGTGCTTCATTGTAACTCTCAAAAATTCCTTGCTCCCTATAATATCTATCTTCCATCATTGTTCTTTCCATTTTTCCTTACAATCTAACTCTTAAGATGTCTCATTTTTAATTTTAAGATGTCGTGTTGTATCTCTACCTTACACCCAATTTTTTTTAATTTAAAAACAAAAGATAGTGAAATAGCCTTAAACTAAAGAACTAAACTAATCACCTCCTTGGCAACGGCACCAAAAACTTTATAGAAGCGTTTTACATATGCTAAGTTTTAATATTTATAACCTCGATATTTTCACAAATGCAAGGGTCGTTTGCGTAGTACCTAAGGTATTGTTCCCATGTTGAGGATTAATCTAATTCTAAAATCTAAGGCTTAACTAAAATTCGTAATAAATCAAAATAAACAATAATCAAACTCAAGAATTAAATTCAGAAATTATAGACAAGACAACAATTTTGCACAACCCAATCAAGAATCAACTAGAAACTACCAATTAAGAGAAAGGGGGTTTTATCTGATCTTAATGAGAATCTAATCGATTATGAAATTATCGAATTACCAGGTTTAGACGGTCCTAGGATGGACAACTCTCTCTCGAGTTATAATTTTTAACCCTAATTAATACTCCCTAATTTAAATTATGGAATTGTAATCTCTCGATTTCCAATTTACCCAAAACCTAAATTAGCTCTAAATTTGTCTAGTAACCTACCAAAAATCTATGTTCAATCTCTCGTTACACGATTTTACCAAATTGATTCAATTCTTATCTATTAAACTACCTAACTCTTGTTAGCCTAATTTGATGATTTTCACACAATTCACCTTCTCAGTTTATTACCGAATTATTAAAGATCAGAACTTGAATCATGAATAACTCAATAAAAACACAATAAATCAAACTTCATTAATATCAAAGATCAAAATCCCAAAGGTGAGTTTAGACAAAAATCGTCATTCAACAATACCTATTCTCAATGACTATCCCACTTCTATACATCAATAAAATTAAAATAAAATCAGAAAAATATTGTTGGAATGGATTATTGGAGGCAACGACGGTGAGAAGCCACCAATTCCGAGAAGTACTTCGCGTCAAGATTCTTCTCGGTGTCTCTCTTCCTTCATCTCCTTCCTCAAATCTCTCAGTATGCTCTCTAGGCTTTTGGAATTGACGGATGCAAAAAGGCTTCAAAGGCTACTTCCTCTGTTCTTTAATGTTCTATTTATATCTTGGAAGCTCTAGGGTTGATTCAGAGTCGAAACAGTTTGAAAAGTCCAGTGAAACTTGACGTTTTTAGCTGTTTTCATATCTGTCCGACACAGGCCATGATCATGGCCCTGCCTGTCACGATCGTCGCTAGTGCCTAACCCTCTCTGTCATGATTGTTGCCCAAAGTTCACGATCGTGGTCTAGTTTAGAGCTTTCTGTCACTATCGTGACCAAAATGGCACGATCGTGACCTAGGTTCTGTCAGCTCACCTCATTTTGCCATGATCGTGGACTATTGTGCCACGATCGTGGGCTATAATTTTGGCCTGAACCTCTTTGAAACTTCTCCATTATTTGCCGTTTACCCTTAAACACTAACAAACACATCAAGATACCTAAAAAATATAACATTTAAGCTCAAAGACTCATACAAACCCATAAAAACACTTAAACACATAAAGTAACACAATTAAAACCTAAACACACATTAAACACTCAAATTAACTCTAAATACCTAACAAATTGAACCCTAAAATATAATGCAAATCACAGCTATCAGAAGGTAGATATCAACTCTTAGGAAGAGACTTGAATACAATTGTTACATGATGAAGTAAATGAGATGAAAAGAGTTCAAAATGCAAGTATGACCTAAGGTATAGCATACTAAATCTCCTTAAGAATATATCTATTAATCAAGATATCATATATTGTTAACAATATATGACATCAAGCTCTTATCTTATGTTGAACTCACAAGTTATTGGATAAATATGAGAAAATTATAGACTTCTAATTATCTAAATCTATATCCGAGGGACCCTCATGTTTTGTGTAGTTTCTAAGCTCAAATTAGTCAAAAATGCTCTCAAATCCCTAAACTCAAATCAGATTGGCGATATTAATGTCAGAGTTGAGACTTGTCAAGTTGCCCTCAATAACATCCAAGACCAAATGATAGTTTTGCCTAATATGACTCAACTGGTAGTTGAAGAACATGAGGCGATGACCAATTTGTTTAAGGCTTTAAATGACCAAGAATCTTTCTACAAACAATCTTCCCATATCAAGTGGCTTAGAGAGGGGGATAGGAATACCAAATTCTTCCATAATTCCATCTTGTCAGATAGGAACAAAAACAATATCCACTCTTTGTTGGTAAGCAATGGCTATAGGATTACTGACTCAGAAGAAATTTAGAAACATTTTCTAAATTTCTTTCAAGATTCTATTGGTACTAAGAAAGATCTAGCTTCTTCAAGCGAGTATGTGGCAGCTCTTTTTCCCCATCCGATTATTGAGAACCTAAGAAATAACCTTGTAGCCGAAATCACTTCGTAGGAGATTATGGAAGTTTTCTTTTCTTTCAACCCAAATAAGGCCCCTGGCTCGGATGGATTTAATGGCTTTTTCTTTAAACATACTTGGCATATTATCGGGAATGAAATCACTAGGGCAATCCAAGGCTTTTTCAAATATAGGAGGCTCCTCAAAGAGCTTAATTCAACGTTTATTTCCCTTGTCCCTAAGAAGAATCAGCCTTCCACTGTGTTGGATTATAGACCTATCTCCTGTTGTAACATGATTTATAAGGTGATCATAAAAATCATTTCTAATAGACTTAGAGAGATTTTACCCCTCCTTATCAGCCCAAACCAAAGTGCTTTCATAAAAAATTGCCGTATAGGGGACAACATCCTTTTAGCTCAAGAAATCTTTAAGAACTATCATCTTTCTAATAAGCATAGATTTGGCTAAAGCTTATGATTCTATTCAATGGGATTTCCTCCTCAAAGTGTTAATAGCTGTAGGGCTCCATCCTATATTTAATAAGTGGATCGAAGAGTGTGTATCCTCGCCTTCCTACTCTATCTTGATCAATGGTTCTCCTACTAAATTTTTCTATGGGAAATTAGGATTAAGATAAGGAGATCCTCTCTCTCCTTACCTATTTATTATCTGTATAGAGGTGCTTTCTAGGACTCTGAATGTTACAATAGCAAAAAATCCTACTTTTCAATTCCATTAGAGATGCAAAACTCTTAAACTGTCCCATCTTTTGTTTGCTGATGATCTATTATTGTTCTATCATGTTGATCTTACTTCGGTGAATACCTTGCTTAAATGCTTCCGAACTTTCTCAAATTTCTCTGGGTTGGATATGAACCCTAGCAAAAGTCAATTCGTTTTATCTCCTGATGTGGATCATTTGTCCATTCAGTTGGAAACTATTTTGGATCTTAAAAGGGGTAATCTTCCTATAAGATATCTAGGTGTTCCTTTTTAAAAGGTAGATTGACTAGAAGAGATTGTATCCCGTTGTTGGAAAAAATTGATTCCAGAGTTAAGAAATGGACTTATAAAGCCTTGTCCTACGCTGGTAGACTTCAATTGGTAATTTCTGTCTTGTCTACTTTTTCAGGTCTACTGGGCTGGCCATTTCTTGCTTCATGTCTCTATCATTAAAGAAATTGAGTCTAAACTTAGGAACTTCTTGTGGTCTGGAAAGGTAGTGTCTAAAACTCATTTAAAAAGTCAAGTGGAATGACCCTTGTAGACCTAAAACAAAGGGTGGTCATTTAGGGATTAAACATTTGTCTACTTGGAACAATGTCTTGTTAGGTAAAAGGATTGGGTTCTTTTCAATGATAAGGAAGCTTTGTAGGTAAAGTGGGTCCACACCATTTTTTTTAGAAGGAAAAACCTCTGGAGTGCTTAACCGACTAATAATAGTTCTTGGAGTTGGAGGAAACTTATTTAGGCTAGAAATATTATTGGGAACCATTTTCGATTTAAGATAGGAAATGAATTTTCTACTTTCTTATGGCAGGACCCTTGGCACCCTATAGGTATTCTCAAGGATCTCTTTACGCCTAGAGCTATCAATGGTTCAGAATTTCCAATGAATGCAAAAGTAGCGGATATTATTAGAGACAATATGTGGTGTTGGCAAAATGCCTCAATTGAGACTATTCGCATGCTCGAGCCTTTAATATACCAACCTGATTGGTGCCAATTTGATAGATTAGAATGGACTGCAAGCCCCTCAAAAATTTACACTAATGCTTCAGCATATTCTTTGATGAGACCACTTTTGCCGAAAGTACCTTGGCATAAATTAGTGTGACATAAAGGTTCCAACCCAAGGTATGCCTTTATCTTATGGTTAGCTTTCCATAATAAGCTACAGACAAGGGATCAGCTCCTTTATACTTATATCCCTAATCATTTCTCCCTGTGCCACGTAGATAATGAGTTTACCAACCACCTCTTCTTTAAATGCTCTTTCTCAAAATCAGTGTGGCTACACTGCCTCAACCACTTTACGATAAACATTCCAAACTTGTTAAACCGCCAATCCATTCTACTTTGATTTAACCAACCTCAAAGCCACAGAAACATTGACCTCAACATTTTTATCGTTCTACTTTCTATTATGTACAACTTATGGTTCGAGAGAAACCTTAGAACCTTCAAAAATGTAGCCATGGAACTGGGGAATATTAATACTAAAGTGATATTCCAAGTAATGGAACAATTCAACTCAAACATTGAGAGAAGTTAAATAGAGGGTTCTAGCTTGTTTTCTTGTTTCTTCTAATTTTTATTTTGCAGGTGTGCCAGTTAGTTTGGGAAAGCAAATTTTATCCCACTCATCGGCAATATATATCAATGTGAGCATATATGCAAAGCATGGATTATCACTACAGCTTCAGGAAAATGAAAGGAAACTCACCCTCTTCGTCAGCAAGAGAGGCATAAGATGCACTAATGGCTAAATCTACAAAAGCATTGAGGAATGTGCATGGTGTCCCAAGCTACAAGGTCCACTCTTTTGGCAACTTATCAATAGGAGGGCCCTTACTACCTGACTGAGAAGGATTAGTAGGAAGTCTTGATTAGTTTTCTGTTGCTTGAGACTCTTATATGAAAATAGTTGTATTACTGGTAAGATGGTCCTTGATATAATCATTTTTGTTGTTAAATGTGGTTTGGGCATGCTATTGTGTTTGTTTGGAGTTGGGGAACAGTTTTAGGGTTCCTCATGCGTTCTTGTAAGTTCCTTTAGGATGGGGTAAGAGATTGTCATTTTTAGAAAGCTCTCGATGTACATACATTTTTATTTATTTATAAATTTACTGAATTATCAAAAAAAAAATCTATCATGTGTGAGTAGAAGATAATAAAAATAAGACACACTTAATGGTCAAGGATATAATGGTTAAGTCCTAACTGCTAAAGAGTAGTTAGAAAATTGAACTTCAATATAAAATGATCATTTGAATTTCTGAAGGGTGAATAATGACCGTTTTGAAGATCAATCAAAAAATTTAGACAAGTCGTTGGTTCTCTGCAAAACAAGTATTCTTCTAACTTGTGAAAACAAGAAACCTATCCATAAGTGACTAGTTTCATAATGCATATCCGATCTTAGAGTTTATGTTTAATTTTTCTCACAAAAATTAAGGATTTTTATTATGTTTCTTCATTTTTAATATATTAATATAATTATCAATCTGTAATATTATTTACCACGTAAATGCTTGCAGGCCACATCAACACCATTCATTATAATATTAACGGTGATTTAATTATTTAATAAATTAAATGTTTGATTATTTTATTATTTTTATAATTTACTTATTATTGCAAAATTAGGTAAAATTTTAATTTTAAATGTAATTTTACAATTTTAATAAATTTCTTCTAGTAATTTCATAATCTAAATAAATAAAAGAACCCTAAAAATAAATTGGAAATTTTATTTTTCTTGCTAAATTCAATAAGGATTGAATCTAAAATTATTGTGATGTTCAAATTGAACATGATTTGGGCTAAATTGTAAAAATAAAATACTAGATAGAAGAATCTGTAAAAAAATAAAATTTTCTCGGGTACCAAGTGTCTGTTTAAAGAACTTACCAGCGCTAATTACTGGAGCTACTTTACCACGCGGTAATTAGTTTAAAATAAAATGTCTAGATAAAACTCTACAGTACTTATCATGACAGAGTCAATTAGAGAGTAATTCAATTCAAAACATGAATATAATTGGGCACCACTTTGAATTTATCCTTATTAACAAATGTGTTATGGCATTTCCAACTCGATTGGCTACAAGGCTTCGTCTTTTTTAATTCGCCGGGAAGGGACAGTAGAAAATAATGATATCTGATGATGAATTTAATTTGAGGACAAGTCAACCCTTGAGCTTATACCAACCTCATCGCCCCTCTCAACATTGTGGGGCTCACAAAATTAACGTCCATAGCAGAATCGGGTGCATGGGACGTGCAAGGCAAGAGTCGCCAAGACGTGAAGGCACGTACGTAGAAGTAGGTTCGTTTTTGGTGGTTAACTGCCCTACAGACCCCGACTTCGCCGCGAACACAAAAAGCAAACATCCGCTGCTTTTTCTGTCCCCAAAACAGTCATTTGCTAGGCCGTGGGGTGCCAGACAGACCTCGGAGACAAAAACAACCTCTCCCACTCCACCACCATTTTCCTTCTCCCTATGTTTTTGTTTTGTTTTGTTTTCATCAATTCTCGTTTATCCAATCAACACCCAACTTGCTTTCGGTGTCCACTTTTTTTTTTTTTTTGATAATGCCTCTTCTATTGGGTTGATTAGATCTCCAGCTTTTAGGTACGTACCTATGCCATGTAATTTCGTTTGTTTAAATCAAATCGTGATTTCTTAAGAATTTAATTGATGTGATATGGCGCTCAGTTCTTTAGATTCATGGTGCAAAAATGTTAGTCTGATCCGTCCTTAACTTTTCATTCTTTATAACTTTAAGCCTTTGATGATATATAAACTTCTGTTTAATTTAACGGATGGGTTGCAGGGTCTTGTACTGATTAATAGATTTAACTGAGGAGCTGATATGTTGTGTTGCGGGGGTGAAGAGGAGGAACCCACCGGTCCACCTGCTAATCAGTATGCAACCCCACCAAAAGGAGGGCCGACATATGGAGCTGGTGAATTTTATTTGATTCTCGATTGGGTCCTTTTAAAAAATTTCCTTTTTTTCTTTGGCCTTTTTGTTGTGATTATAACCTTATTCATCATACTAGATCAATATATACTTTTGGCTGCTAGGTGCTTAACATGCAATTTCCCAGATAACATTAGACTACAAATTATCAAGAAGTGGCAGGTTATTGTTCCCTTTCGAATCCTACTAAGGAAAGCACAATCTTTCTTTGTTAATCCAAGCTGATAATTTGAACCAACAGAAGAAGAAGAGAACATCCTTAGATTGGTTAATTCTATATATGCGAACTAGGATTATGTTCACGTGAATCCCTCGCTCCTTGGAAGTTCTGATGTTATAATTGCTTCTGGGTAATGAAGGTGGTGGAACAGGAGAGCCAAAGAGTGGCAACCCAGCCAAAAGTGGAGCTCCACAGAAGGTCTTACCCATTGAAATTCCTTCCATATCATTGGATGAGTTAAATAGGTTGACTAATAACTTCGGTACAAAGTCACTTATCGGAGAAGGTTCTTATGGCCGGGTTTTCTCTGCCACTCTAAGTAATGGTGTGCCTGCCGCAATAAAGAAGCTAGATACCAGCAGTTCACAAGAGCCAGATTCTGACTTTGCGGCTCAGGTTCCATACACACTCTCAGACCAATAGTTTGTCCAACATATATGTCAGGTGACAAAATTATGATCCAATTTGTGACTTGCAGGTATCAGTAGTTTCAAGACTTAAGCATGAGAACTTCCTGGAGTTGATTGGGTATTGCTTGGAAGCAAACAATCGAATATTAGTGTTTCAGTATGCAAGTATGGGTTCTTTACATGACGTACTACACGGTATGTAACTCTAGTCAATTTTATTTTCCGATTTCTAAGTTCACTTTATAGAATTTGATTGAGATTGAGCCAATATATGGTGCAGGGAGGAAAGGTGTACAAGGGGCTGAACCAGGTCCAGTTCTGAACTGGAATCAGAGAGTTAAAATTGCCTATGGTGCAGCGAAAGGTCTCGAGTATCTGCATGAAAGGGCGGAGCCTTCGATAGTGCACCGTGATGTCAGATCAAGCAATGTCCTAGTATTTGATGACTTCATCTCCAAAATGGCTGATTTTAACCTGTCAAATGCCTCTTCTGACACTGCAGCTCGACTGCACTCGACTAGAGTCTTGGGAACATTTGGTTACCATGCCCCAGAGTAAGCCTTATAACTCTGCTTAACCTCTTTCAAATTGTCTGCGACTTACTCTTCTTTAAAACCAGTTCATATGGTTGTGACAGAAAGTCAAATGAATAAAGAACACTGTTTTCTCTGAGACTCTTATGGTATGTAGACATAGTGCCAGGTCTTTGTCATACTCTTTCAGTTTGAGCTTCTCCACATCTGGCTCTTAAGAGGATCAGAATTGACAGAACAAAACATCAGATCTTGGATTCAGTAATGTCTTTTAGACAGGACAGAAATGATTTCCGCCATACTTCCGCTGCTCACCATTAACGTGTTGCTAAGAATTTCTAGTGCTAAATGTTAACATGTGGTAGAAGCAATGACAATTATTGGTTTCTCGTTAATTTCAAATCTTTGGTTTGCTTTTCCAGGTATGCCATGACGGGCCAGATAACTCAGAAAAGCGATGTTTACAGTTTTGGGGTCGTTCTTCTAGAGCTCTTAACTGGAAGAAAGCCAGTAGATCATACAATGCCCAAAGGACAACAGAGTCTTGTTACTTGGGTGAGTTTCTTTTGTTTTTTTGTTTCTTATCTCTTTTGTTGTCTCTGTCTCCTTCATTACCTTCACACAATCCAATTAATTGTTTATGGTCATGTATTACTTCAGGCAACACCAAGATTGAGTGAAGACAAAGTGAAACAGTGTGTGGACCCAAAGTTAAATAACGAATACCCACCAAAGGCAGTTGCCAAGGTTCTTAATGTGCTAGAATTTAATTTAATTACCGTTGCTAAAAATTCCTTCTTTTTTCTTTTGTTCTTAAATGTGTTTTATTTTTTTTTGGAATTAATCAGTTGGCAGCAGTAGCAGCACTTTGTGTTCAGTACGAGGCAGATTTCAGACCAAACATGACAATCGTTGTAAAGGCTCTTCAGCCACTCCTCAACTCAAAACCAGCAGGGCCAGAAGCTAATGCGTGACTTACAAACTTTCACCATAAGTACCAGGCATTTGTAGAATGTAACTCTTTCTTCAATCTATATTCAATCGTTTCTGTAATGGACTTGACCAAGAGCTTCGAATAATACTGTTAGTATATAAGATTGCCAATTAACGGGATTTACCAATGAGAAAACCAACTTTATGTACTTTTATCACTTCCCTAGACAAGAAATTCATCTACTCGCACATACCTTATTATTGAAGTTCAATATGCAAATGCCTGATATCATCAATGTTGCGGATAACGTACCGGATTAGATTTTAATATGATACTATACCAGTATTGGTCAATATCAGGTACTGTTTCGAGTAATTTTTTAAATTTATAAAATAGCCCCTGTTTTTTTTAGAAATTGCAAAATAGTCCATTGTCATATTGTACAATTGTACTGTATACTTTATAAGTTTACATCAACTCTGTTTTTAAAAATCATAATAATAAATAATAACCACAATTATTATGAAAAAAAGACAATTGTCATTATACAAATATAAATTTAAGAACAATACAAAGTATTTAAATATTACAATTTCATCATATAATAAATAATAATTACATCAAAATATCTAATAAATAGAATAATAAATATCCTTAATTCTCAAACTATTACAATTTATCACAAGAGTTCGTGATGAGGAACCAACCAAGTAGAAATAAAACCTGTAATAAAAATATTTACAATTACATTACATATATAGAATTTAACATATACATCAAATATAAGTAAAATTAAAAAGACGAGGAGAAACAAAAATCTAGAACTTCATTCAATCGTTTACGGGGGATACCCGCTATAACTACACTGACCCTAGTTATCATTTGATACAAAATACTTATCATTGAGAGGAGTCTCAAATTCAATGCACCAAATGATATGTCAATGCTTTACAAACCAAGATTATCTTCCAAGTCGTTTACATCTATCAAATTCGGTTCTTCAGAAACTCAATTCGATAAAAGATTGATATTACCAATAAAAATTGGATCTGTTGAACTACTTTTGCTATTAAGACTCCTAGTAAATAATAAAATTTAATTATTAGAAAATTATAAGAAATTATATCGAAATTAATAATGA
>JANQAP020000108.1:120908-131868 GCA_026874005.2 Erythroxylum coriaceum
GAGAACTAATTTCATTTTCTAAAGATAACTGTTGCATTTGAAACTCCATGGGGTACGTTAGTCACAACATGAATAATGCATGTTTATTTGAACTTGTTATCAACTTGTTTAAACCCTTACCAGAAATTTCATGACCTGCTTCCTCCAGATTTCTGGTGAGTTTTACCATTTTTCACTCCCATTAAAACTCCATGGTACGCTCTTAGAAGTTACAAAGTATGTCATTTAAAGTTACTAGCCACTGCACCCCAAGAACCATATTGTATCCTCTAAGTTAATAAAAAGCACCTTATTGGGGAAACTTAGCCCTTGCATTTTCCAGATGAAATGTTTGCAAATTTGATGGCATTTAATATTTAACCCCCCTACCCACTGTGATGCTTAGTAATGGGATTTCATCCACCTCCATCTTCCCCTTCCTAATCATTCCTTCGTCAAGGAAGTTGTGGGTGCTCCCGCTATCTATGAGGATGTGTAACAGCTTCCTTTGATAGCTTCCAATCACCCTCATTTGTTTGAATTCTCCATGATCCCTTAGTCCCCACATTGCCTCCAACGATATTTCTGGTTTATTATATTCCCTCTCTTTATTTTGTTGGTTTGTGTCCTACACCTAATCGCTTGTACCTTTTTTTTGGAATGGAGGAACGTAGTCGCTATCCTTTAGATGCGCATTGGGTAAACCTCCGGATTGACATAATAGCCTGCAAATCACATCAATCAGGTACTCCACACTAGTTAAGCCCTATACGATAGGCTCAATAGAGATAGTGTAGGTAGGGGGATTCAAACATAGGACCTTTTGGGCCCATGCCCCCCACTCCACCAACTTGACCACCCCTTAAGGGGCTTTATCTTATACATGTTTGGATGTCTATGATAAAGTCCATGAGATAATTATACATTGCAAATGTAATTATAATGAGATTATAATTATGAGATTCATATTGCATTTATGTATTATCCCTAAATTGTTCCTAAACATTTTTCTATTAAGACTGGACATTAATAGAGCGTAAAAATACTAGCACATGTTATGTTTTTCCTTATAAAGGAAGTAGTCGATCTCATTGGCTAAAGTATGGAGACACTTAAACAAATGTGTGGGTGCTTCTTAGAGAACAAGTTCATCGAGCAGACTTGATATGAGAAATATACTTGGAACATTACTTATATGTTTATGAAATTCTCATTGTGATGATTGTATAAGTGATCCTTATACTTGAGGTCACCAGAGTTATCTTATATAGGAATTGCTATATTTTGATACTACTTATGACCTATTTAATCATAAGTCAGTCAATAGGTAGTCATTTGATATAGCATGAAATATATGAAGGTAGTTGTGTTATCAAAATATGATTCATCAACCTAAAGTAATTAGGGAGAATATTCTATTGTTCTCGATTAGTATTAATTCGAGAAATCCTTGGCCAAGGTAGAATGATATTTTGTGAAAAGTTTACAAATTTCATTAATTAAATTGATAGCTAATGACAAAGAACTAATATGATTGAAATCAAAATAAAGTAGACATTAATTCCATGCTCTTTGTCTAATCGGAACATTGGATGATGAAAGGATTGAATTATCCAAACAAATAATGTACAAAAAGGTTAGTCAAAACCACTTTCACATTTCTAAATATGTGGGTGGTCATGACGTGTTACTAGATGCCAATCTTGATCTATGATTATAAATTGTTTAATTGGAGAATTAAAAATAAATTAAAAGGATTTTTAATTTATCTAATTCTAATTATGAATTAGAATTATAATTTGTAATCATTGCCAACATATTTGTGAACCTAATGGGTCTCATAAAAAGAATAGGTTGAAAAGAGCAAAGTTATTTTAATCAAGTTAGATTTGATTGTAAAGTTTGAGAAACTTTATGATTAAATATGAGATATTTAATAAATAAGGATCAATATGATATATTGAATCTAATTTAGGCATAGTTGATATTTAATTGAAATTATTTGTAATTCTAATTCAAGTTTAATTGAAATTAGAATTTAATTTCAAATAAATTTCTAAAACGTCTAAAACTTGTTATAAATTGGCTTAAGCTCTAATAGAGTTAGCACTTGTTGCTTAACCCTTTCTGTAAGAGGTACAAAGTTTTTTCAACTCATTCTGTGGATACCGTTAGAAGCTAGACATTTGTACAACTATTATGGTTGAGACGGATCGTTTTCAGAAACGATTCGAGAGATACGACATGAGAAGGATCAAGCTTTGGCATAAGGTACGAATAACGATTTATATTTTGTTATGATTTATGTATTAATCATTTTATAGAATTAAAGTGATCTTAGTTTTTGGGAAATCAAAATACGAAAAGTTTCACAATTATTTCGCTATGGTGGGGATTAGACCTCGACTTGATTTTCCAACAGTGGTATCAGAGTCAAATTTATTTATATAATTTGATTAAAACATGATTGATTGTTATTGATTAGATTTGGAATTGAAAAATCAAATAAGATTAGATTCTTGAAAGAACCTAAAAGAAAAATTTGTTCATGTCCTTTATTCTGGTTTCTAGAATGCGAATAATTGATTACTATTCTAGTTATGTGAGTGCCTTGCGATTGTGCTGGGCATTGGCTTCATGTTTTTATTTGAGAATCTGAAAATTTGGTTTAAGTAAATAGTTACTTGTGTTGTGAATGGGAGTCATGTTTTTATGGTTTCTAAAAAATAAAAACTCCTAATAGAAACCTCTGCACGTTGTTTGAATTTTTATTGTGCCTGGTTGTTCTGATTCTTTAACAAGACGCTACTGGCTGTGTGTTGGGTGAGCGTGGCATGGTGATGGAGCCTTGTGTCACTAGCAACACAGCCAGTGGCAATTGTCGCCACTAGCAAGCGTGTTGTTCACCCACGAACCTAGAACTTAAAAATATGATTTTGTGTTAGCTTGGAATGGATGTGTGTCTATTTTTCTAAATGGAGACGTGAACAGGAGGATTGCGTTGTAGTTTTTGGATTTGCATTTTATATTGATTCTATCGCTGCCTAAAAGCCTTGATGATTGTGGTTTTTTTATTTTCTTTTTTGGGTATTATTTGTGTTTGGTGGCTGGTAAGCATTTGAAACTCACCAGCGGCGATCTACGCTGGTGAAAGGCTTGGAACTGGTGGCAATGCCACTGGTGGTGAAAGCCTTGATGTATTTGCTAATGTACGGAGGAGTTTCGGAAGACATTTGAGTCGAAACAATGGCCCACGATTGTGGCCTGATAGAAGGCTTAGATGTAGGCCACGAATCATGGCCTGCATCTAGTATACGCGCAAACACTCACGAACGTCTAGTTTTGAGGGATTTTTTAGATCTTTCTGACCCTGAAAACCCTATGGCTACCCAAAACAAAAGAGACTATTTAAAGAACAAGAGAAGGAAGAGCAAAGCTTTTGCATCAGCCACCTTGAGAAACCCTAGAGAGAAATCATCGAGAAATAGAGGAAGAGAAGAAGGAAGAGAGAAGAGGAGAAGAAGTTGACTCGAAGTACTTCCCAAATCAGGAGTTTCTAGACGTCACTGCCTCCCATCATCCATTTAGATTGTATTTCCTATTTAATTTCAGTTTTATTATTGTATAAAATTAGATTGAATAGTTAATGATATGATCTAAATGTTGAGGATGTTCTTAACTCGTCTTCGAAATTTTACTATTGAATTAATGAAAATCTAATTGTTTTGTGTTTATTGGAATTGTTGTGGTTTGATTCTACGATTGCATAACTCAGTAATAAACTGAGAGGGTGAATCAAATAAAAAACGATTAAATTAGACTCACGAGAGTTAAGTGATTTAATAAAACAAGAATTAAATCAGATCGAGAAATTGTGCGAGGAGAGATCTTGCATAGATTTTCAAAAGTTTATTAGAGAACTTCAGAACTAATTAGGTTTTGGATAGGTTGTGAATTAAGAGATTGCAACTTCTATAATCTGATTAGGGTTTATGACTTAGGGTTAATGGTTATAACTCGAGAGAGAGTAATCAACCCTAGGATAGCCTAGAACCAACAATCCAATATTTCATAATCAGTTAGGTTAGCATTAAGGATAGGTAATATTTCCTTTATCTCAATTGGTAATTTATTTCGGTTGATTCTTGGGTATGTTGCAATTGCTTAGTAATTAGTATTTCGTATTGATTTTTAATTTGATTGAATGAATTAAGTTCTAGTATTAGTTTTGTGTAACCTGAATTTCTGTTATTATTTTTGGCCTTAGATTTTAGGATTAGATTAACTCCCTCCTCGTGGGACCGACATCCTTGGTACTACGCTAACGAACTGTTCGCTTGCGAGTTACTGAGGGTTAATAATTAAAACTTACACACAACCAAAAAACCTCAATCACTTTCCCAACCAAGATTATCTTCTAACTCATTCACATCTATCAATCCACTTATCACTTGTAAACATTTGTCTTAACTCTTTCTTTATCGAAACAAAAGACAGAAGTGATAAGAAATTCGTTGCAAATCTTGTCACACTAGGACGACACAAATTCTTACCATTAGTAAACCCTTTCCCATTAAATTCAACACTCATGCATGATTATAGATGAACTTGGTCACCTTTTTAGCTTTCTATATAGTCTCATCAATAATAGGAAAATACCTAGGATCTGTTATATTCTGAAGTATTAGGTCAATGCAATGTACAATACAAGGAGTCCAGAAAAAAGGAATTATACCTATTATGTATCATTCTTCCTGCTACTTTATAAGCATAATCATTGTTAGAAATGAACTGAACAATGTTTTTTGGCCCCACTTCATTCACAACTTTATCAAATATCTCAAATAAAGTATCAGTAGTTCTAATAAGGTCAGATACATTAATAGACTTCAAAAATATTGAGTCATTTGCAGAATAAACAAAAAATAATAATAATAAGCTCTTGTCTCCTATTTGTCCAACCATCACGTATGATTGAACACCCCAAAGTAGTATAATTCACTTTTCTTCAACAAATAACTTTTAATTTCAAAAATTGAGCAACTCAAAAAATTTACCTCTGAAGTCATCAATTGTAGGAGCTTTGTATCCCGAACCATAAAAGGTTATTGCATCCACCATAGGTTGATAATAATAAGACTAAGAAGTATTGAATGAGGAACCTATATCATACCACCATCTAGCTACTACCATATCGATGTTGTAAGTTACATCTCTTAATTGCATTGCATTACGAATTGAAGGTTCGGCTCTAGGAGTTGTTCGTGGTGTAAAAAAACTAGTCATCTGCCTTCTACTTTTCCTCACATCAGGTCCAAGTGTAACATTCACTTCTTCCTAAGCCTGGCATGGAACACTACCACTACCACTACCACGACCACTACCACTACCACTACCACTACCACCTTCAACATTTCCACAATCACTAAGAAAACCAGCAAACAAACTTCCACTACCAATTTCAAAATTCAACCTTTCCCTTCTATCTTTCTCATGTTGGTATTCTTCAAGCAATGTTTTCATTTGCCACTTCACATCATGATTTACTTTTTTTCAAGGTTCTACATCTCCTTTAATCCCAGCTAAATGGTTCTTTAATATGGTGATTCCTCCACCTTTCAAATTTTCATACCCAAGACCAATGCAGCATAAGCCCAAGCTGGATCATTGTATCTTCTTGAAGCAATTTGATCAGGAATATTTGAACTTCCTTCCATTTATCTATAACAATAAATGAAGACATATGTCAAAATCTTTCATAATTCAATTTCATCTAACACAATCCAATTTTATCTAACACAATTCATCAATAATTTAGAAAACAACAATTCAAGTTTTCAACTTATACAATCACACAATTCATATGTCCATCATATGAAATATAACTCATTTTGTATTACATCATACACAATTCAATTTCATCCAACACAATCTAATTCATCCAACACAATTCATCAATAAGTTAGAAACCAACAATTCAAGTTTTCAACATACAAAATTACACAATATGTAGGTCCATCATATGTAATATAACTCATTTTGTATGATTACATCATACACAATTCAATTTCATCAACACAATCCAATTTTATCTAATAGAATTTAAAATACACTTATTTTTCCTTCCACTATATTGCTATTCTTTTCTCTTCTTTTCATATCTGTTTAAAAAGTGAAATAAAAGAAAAATCGGAGTCTTCTCTTCTTATGATAAAACTGACCAATGGTTGGACAAATTTAGGTGGTATCTGAAAGTAAATCTGCTAGCCTTCTCGGTCTATTCTATGATATGCATAACAATTTAATTGTCATTACCAATCAATCTACTAATCAACTTGACAACTTAATTGAAAGACATTGCTAATGGATAATTGAAAGAATCAATAGATCCATTCTTTTATCAAATGAAGAAAATAGAAATGCAATTATACAAATCAACTATACACTATTACACTTGGAAAATGTTAATTATTTAGAAATACAATTGATCAGATTTTAGTTTATATAATTATATGGACCTCCTCAACTTCTCCTCCACAACTGTATTATTATTAATTGGCAATGACAAAATTTTATACTTAGTAGTCAATACTATTATATTAATTTTAAGATTATGTTATAAAATATTATTTCAGTTAATAATTTACCAATAATATTATGCTAATTTTAAGAATATGTAACAAATTATTATATTAATTAATTATTTACTATAAAGTTTAAATTTTAAATACTATGATGAATACAAGATTATTTTAAATTCTTTTTCTCAGTTTTAACTTTTAAGTTGAAAATTTTAACTCTTAAAACAAATAAAAAAAGCATGCATAGTCATACCCGTGAATGAACCAAATCATAACCAACAAGATTAAAAAAATCTTGCATCATTCATTTAACTCCAATCCAAATATCCAATTTCAACCCAACATAAAGCATAAATCCAATGCAAATCATAAATCACAAATTGGTTCCAACTTCCAACCCATAATTCCAACTTTCAACTTCCAACAATCCAGTCCATTCATAATCACAATTCATAAATGCAATTAAGCAGGAAAAAACAATTAAAAGCACACCCAAAAAAATCTCAATGTATTTAGTTTAGGTTTTTAGGTCAGGTCAGGTTTCGATCTGGATCTTTTTCAGATTTGGTGAGTGGAAACTCCAAAAGTGGTGGTGGCTTGCAGCAGTGGACGGTGGTGGTAGGAGGAGAGTGGAATGGTGTGGAAGAGGGGACGACTAAAGTTGTGAAGCCTGAGAATGCTTCGATGCTGGCGACGCGTGGAGGAGTCAAGGAGGGCTGTTGGTGCGGTGGTGGCGTGGAGGAATCGAAGAGGGCGTGCGGTGTTGTTGCCAGCCGGAGAGGGAGAAGCGGCCGCCAGATAGGAGAAAGAGAGAGAGAGTATGGAGAGTGTCTAAGAGAGAGAAATGAAAATAAAAAATGAGAGAGAGGATAGGACGAAGAAGATTGGTCCCAGGGGGGTTAGGTTAAATTTTTTGATTTTTTGCTGATTAGTTCCTAGAGTTTTTAGAACTCACAATATCGACAGGTATACGGCTAGTATTTTGAATACCGATTGGTCCCAAGCGAAAACTTCAATATCAGCCAGTATGCACGCTCAATACCTTTTTCACCAATACTGTTCTATTTTTTGGCCAGTACAGTACTTTCTTATTTAAATTTATTTATTTCAATTTGATTGAGATAAATTAAATTTATTATTTTATTTGTTTAGAGAATTATTATTCAATTTATTTAGAAATTGTTTCTTTATTCATGAATAATAAGTTTCTTGATTTTCTAAAAAAAACCTTTTTTTGATTAAAATTTGAAAAATGTTTTAATTTATTAATTAAGAAAATATGCTTTCTTTAATATTTTTGAAAATTAGTTTTCTAACTTATTAAAGAAAGATTTTCTAATTAATCAAGAAATCAATCTCTAAATAAATAATATGAACTACTTTCTTAATTAAATTTAAAAGATATTTTATTTAATTTTGAAAGTAGTTTCCTTTCAATATTAGAAAATAGTTTTCTAATTAAGGAAAAGTAATTTATAACGAGAATAGAAATAATTTTCTTATTGGATTAGGGTGTGCTACTTATATAATTTTTAAAAAGGAGTTTTTCTAAATTATAATAAGTAAGAAAAATAATTTATTGAAAATTATTTTCAATTAAATTTTATTAAAAGAGTCAAGATAAATTGGAAATAATTTCTAATTGGATTTGAAAATAGTTTTCAAATCAAATTAAATTTGTATCAGGAATAGAAATTTAGTTTATTTAGGAATCAATGATTTTAATCTAATTTATTTTGCGAGGGAATTGGAAATATTATTTTATATTATGAAGATCAATAACTAGCATCAAACAGAACTTGATTTTTTATACATATAATTTGATTATGAGTGCATAAATTGCATATTTTATTTATATGGTTGATATATATATTAAATGCATGTTAAATTGTACATTTTATTTTATTGATATTTTACATGCAACTTTGTGTTTATGAGACGTACAAAATTAAAATCCTTCATTAAAATATTAAGTACACTTTGAGAACGTGATTGTTGTCTTTTATTATTATAATAATAAATCAGAGTTCCATTTATTATAGCCTTGTTGAGCAAACTTAAAGCTACTTTAACCCAAACATGTTTAGTCTTATAACAGTGGGTTCTAGTTAACTAGATTTGTCTAATTTGGATGAGCAAGCTCATGATCACATGCATTTAGAGGCAGGGTTAGGAATAACATGTTAGATATGTTTTGGCAAGAGTTATTACCTGACAGATCTATGAGTCATATGAGTTGTGATTGATAAAGTTGTTATATACATAATTTAAGTTTAGTTGGTTTGTTGAGCAAACTCAAGATCAACTATAATTGAATGGGATCCTAACCCACTAGAAAGATTAGAGTAATTTTTTGAATAGTTGTGAGGGGTAATATTTTGAATAAAATAGTGGAAGTAACCAAATGCATGATTAAAGTCCTAATCTTATTTGGTAGTCATGACATATAATTAATTACTTGCTTTTCTTACATTTATATTTTGCTCTGAGTGGAATTTATTTTGTTTAGTATAGTTGATACTAAATTAGTGAACCCAATTTCGTGGACATAGATATGAAGTTCTCAAAGTTAGAAAATAAAATTTATGCCAATTACATAATTTTTCTATAATCTACATTGAGGATTCAGCAAAAAAGTTTTAAAGATGTGTCAAAGTTATATAAATGATAAAATGTATTGACATTTTGAGTTGCCTAATGTCTCATAAACTTAGATGACAACATGTAAGATTTATGTCAATACCGTGATAGCAAGACATAAAAGGTTGCATAGAGTAAAGCTGAAAGGTATAGTACCTTATTAAAATTGTTCCGCTTGATTTAGCCTACTAAAAGTATAATTGTAGACTACAATTAAAGGAATTTGCTATAGTATGATAACAGCTATCATAAAAGGAAAAATGATTGCATGAATTTTCTTACCTACAAGAGATATGATAGGGATCGTATTTATTTCTATTTCATGCTTATGAGTATTTATGCTAAATTTAGATTCAACATTGTTATTATGTTCAAAGCATGATAAGAAATAGATTGTTAAGCAAAAGTAGTTGATGAAGTTTATGCAAATAGTTTGTATATGATGGATCAAAGGAGACTTATGCTTAACATAAATGATAAGAATAAAAAGTTGGATAACTGAGACTATCCTTTTATGCCATGTTGGTTAAATCAATATAACAAGAATATAAAGTTACATACAAGGACAAGTGTATCCTTTTTATTATGAATCGTATGAAACTTGTGAAACTTATTAAGTTGAAGAATAACCAAATCAACCTTTGGTGAAAGAATGATAATGGTATTGAATTGTTAAATTTATATACATGATGTATTCGATGGAATAACAATTCATAAAAGGATAATACTTATATTTCATTATATTACTAAGCAGAAATTAAGCATTGAGAATGCTGAACACTTCGATGAGATCCTTGTGGTAAGTTTTAAGTTTTCGGTTATCTATAGGGAATGAGATTTTCTAGTAAATACCTTCGTAACTAAATTCATAAGAGTATGGATTTATGTAAGGAGGAAAATATAATATGAGATATTATATGATCATATTATATGATGCAATATTATTTCTTTTATAGTTATGCCTAGTACTATAACTTACCTTTTATAGTCCCAATTGAATCAATTAGTAAGATTTCATCTTAGATATGAAATGCTAAGTTTTTGAAAGAGTCAAAGTTAATTATTTAAGGATGTAATACTTAGTTGAAGCATAAATTATCCATTAAGTTTAAAACTAAATTAGAAATTAAAAGGTTATGATCCAAAAGGTTGGACATAATCTTACATACCTATTGAACAAATTCTTTGTTTTAATGTATACTTATTAGAGAATGGTTCTCAGGATAAACAGTGGGAGTAAAATGAAATTTGAAAAGTTCAAATCTCATGACAATACATCCAATTAGAACTATTGCCTTTATTAATACATTTGATGTATAGTTGAAAGACTACAAGACATTAAAAGTTCACTTTCATAATGAATTCAAAGAGTTTATTTTGGATATAATCGTGAATTTATTATATCTGCAAGAAGGTTAGTGGGAGTATGGTTGTCCTCTTCATTAGGAGTAAGTGGATACATATTGCTCACATAGAACAATAATTGTAACTTTCAATTATTGAAAACATAATTGTCCAAGAACAATTATTGTTGGATATGAAAAGGTAACAACTTAATTCTAGGAATTAGATCTATAGAGATAGATTGGGCATTGTTAACCTATTCTGAGTCCAAATACATAGATAATGTACTAAAGATGTTTAGTATTTGAGATATCAGATACTTGTGAAGTATTAAAGATATCAATTACTTTATGTGTGAGTTGATATTTGAGTTCAAGATGATAAGGATAAAAATTTAGAAGTAAATCCTAATTGGG
>JANQAP020000108.1:191226-204231 GCA_026874005.2 Erythroxylum coriaceum
TTATTAATAATAAATATTTTCATTACAAAAGTAACTGGAAGAAAATTAAGTTATAAGTAAATACACTTGCTTTCCAGCGCACTATATTTACATAACTCCAACAGGTTGTAGGTTCTGTATAGGGGTGTTACATTTTGTGGTATCAGAGCCTACTGTTTAGGTAGTTTTGACTAATAATAGTCTGGTAAATAATCTATATATAAGGTTTGATTTTCCTGTTGGGTTAATCTAGATGTCCTTGTTTTCTTATAGATAGTATAGATGGAAAGACTTCGTGAAGATGATGAGAGTAAGCTGATAGTGTACTAAGGAAAGATCAATCAGTTTCGGTTCCTCTGAGCCTCCAAGGGGTGAAAGTATCATCTGTATCTAGGGAGATGTTTCTAAAGCTCTCCTATGATGTGTTGACATTTATGGATAGAATGACCACGCCTAAGGATCCTATAGAAGCCTTAAGAAAGCATGTTATGGAATAATTTGTGGGCGTGACTTTAGAAGAATTGGCTAAAGTGGAATGCTGGGTAGATCAGACATAAAGGATTTTAGAGGAGATCAGTTTCCACTGAAGAAATGGTTACTTATGTTATCTCTCTCCTACAAGGGGCAGCATATGATTGGTGGAAATTAGTCCTACTACATCCTCAACTTCCTAACCCTTTGACTTGGGAGTTCTTTACTCAAGAGTTCAAGAAGAAATATGTCACAGAAGAATATAAAGTGAAATGGAAGTAATTTCTGAATTTGATACAAAGAAACCTATCTGTGACTGAGAATAAAAAGGAGTTCAATGACTCAGCAAGTATGCTCTAGAGCCTGTTTTGACAGAGGCATTCGATGCCAACATTTTAAGGATGGATTAAATGATTCCATTAAGGAGTACTTAATAACCGTAACTTCTCTACAACAGGTGAGCTACTATCAGCTGGTTGAAACAACTATCAGAGTAAAGAAGCAAGAATCAATCAAGAGAGAAAGGGCACAAAAGAGGAATTTATCTAGAGGTGGTTAATCTTCAGGTAAGAAGACCCAAGATTAGCAGGTGCATCCCTAGTAGAGGCAGTCTATAGCCCAGCCACCAGAGGAAGACATCAGAGGTAGTCCACCACATTTAATACTAGTAGAGGCTATTTAGCTAGATAGGAAGATGGACCATTAGAGTTCCCACACTGTACTAGGAAACATTAAGGTACATACAGGTGATTGATTGGGGCCTATTTTAGATATGGAGGTACAGATCATCTAATGTCTAATTGGACACAATGCTCAGGATAGAGTAAAGCGTCGCAGGGGAGCAGAGGGGCATCCAATGCACCTATTTCATCTAGAGGATGGGGTACAGGCAAAGGTGGATTAGGCCAGTCTAAGGCCACTCCGAGTACATTATTTGAGTTCATTGATCATCCTAAGGCATCATCCAGTTTAGCATGGAAGATGCTATAAAGGCTCATGAGGAATAGGAAGCCCCAAAAGTTATAGCTCTTATGTTCTCTCTCTTTAATCTTGATATGCATGCATTAATAGATCCTGGTTCTACTCATTTATGTATTTTCACTGGGTGAGTCTGTGATAAGATGTTATCAGTAGATCAACTAGCCTATGATATACATATGACTAGTCCATAGGGCCATAACGTGTATGTGAATAGAGTGTATAGAGATTGCTCTATTATGATACATGGGAAATAATTTGCTGCTGAACTGATAAAGCTACGCTTCCATGAATTTGACTTAATTTTGGATATGGATTTGTTGTCCAAACATCAAGCTATAGTTGAGTGTAGGTTGAAAATATTGTGCTTAAAGATTTTGATGGTTTGGAAACAGTGGTGCATGGTATTCAGTCTAGTCCTTTGACTAATGTAATATCAGCTCTGTAAATAAGACAAATTTTTATAAAAGGATATGAGACTATTTGACTTCAATATTTTATTTAAAAAGGTAGAAGGTGAATTTACTAGATATACCAATAGTAAATGAGGTTCTTGACATATTCCCAAAAGAGTTACCAGGTTTGCCACCCGAGAGGGAGGCAGAACGATCTATTAAGATTGTATCTAGTATTGCTTCTATTTCAAGGGCATCTTATAGAATGGCTCCTACAGAGTTAAAAGAGTTGAAGATTCAGTTATAAGAGCTTTTTGAGAAGGGTTGTATCTAGTCTAATGTATCACTATGGGAGCATCAGTCTCTTTTAACAAAAAGAAGGATGGCACCCTATGAATGTGTATAGACTGTAGACGATTGAACAAGGTGACTATAAAGAATAAATATCCATTACCTAGAATATAATATTTGCTTGATTAGTTGAAAGGTGCAAGAGTGTTCTCCAAGATTGATTTGCAGTTGGTTATTACCTACTTCAAATAAAAGATGTAGATGTTCAAAAATTTATATTCAGGACCCGATATGGCCACTATAAGTCCCTAGTGATGCTTTTCGGACGAACTAATACACTGACTGCTTTCATAGATTTGATGAATACGCTATTTCAACCCTACTTATACCAATTTGTTATGGTGTTTATAGATGATATATTAGTCTATTCGAAGAATAAAGAGGAACAAGCTCATAGCTAAAAGTTATGCTACAGACTTTTAAAGAGAAGCAGTTGTTTGCTAAATTGAGCAAATGTGATTTTTAGCTAAAGGAAGTTTCTTTCCTCAGGCATATCATCTCTTCAGAAGGTATTAAGGTGGATCCCAGTAAAATTGAGACCATTATTAATTGGAATTCGCCTCAGAATGTGACAAAAGTGAGGTTTTCTTATCTTAGCTAGTTATTATCGGTGCTTTGTCAAAAGATTCTCAGTAATTGCTTCTCCAATCACAAAGTTAATCATCAGAAAGTCTTAAAGTTTGAATGCAATGATAGACACCAATCTAATTTTGAGCAGTTAAAGAAGATGCTCACTGAAGCTCCAGTGATGACAAAGCCAATTTCAGACAAAGAGTATGCTACGTACAGTGATGCTTCTAGGAATCGTCTGGGTTGTGTACTGATACAAGATGGGAAAGTGGTGGCTACTCCTCGAGATAGTTAAAGCCACATGAATAGAACTACCCTTCACATGATTTAGAATTGGTAGTAGTGGTGCTTTCCTTGAAAATCTGGCAGCACTACTTATATGGGGAAAGATGTGGGATATATATAGACCACAAGAGTCTCAAGTACCTACTCACACAAAAAGAGCTCAATTTGAGGCAACAACGTTAGCTAGAATTGTTTAAAGACTATGATTACACAGTTGACTACCACCAGGGGAAAGCTAATGTGGTAGTAGATGCTTTAGGTAGGAAGTTTATGTCAACTCTGTCATTACAACATAGTAAATGTAGATTTATATCAGATGGAGCTATGATAGCCTAGTTAAAAGCACATCTTGACTTAAGACAGACGTTAGTACATACACAAAAATACAATGCCAAGTTTCAACAAATTGTAAAAATGGTACAAGAAGGGAAACAAACTGATTTTGTAGTGAAAGATGATAGAATTTTATACTTCAAAGTAAACTATATGTATCGACAGTAGAGGACTTGAAGAAGAAGTTATTACATGAAGCCCATAATACTGTGTTCACCATACATCCTAGGCGTAATAAGAGGTACCAGGACTTAAAACAACATTACTAGTGACCAGGAATAAAACGTGATGTGGCCAGGAATAAAATGTGATGTAATAGACTATGTGTCTAAGTGTTTGATTTGTCAATAGGTGAAAATTGAACATTAAGTCCTGTCTGGTCTATTGAATCTTACTCCAATTCTACAGTGGAAATGGGATATTATCCCTATAGACTTTGTAATAGGACTACCCCTCACACAGAGAAAGCATGATACGGTATGGTTTGTAATGGATAGGCTCACCAAATCAGCTCACTTTATACCTATTTGATCTATATATATTTTATGGATCGGTTAGCTGAGTTGTATATGAATTAGATTGTTTGGCTATATGGAGTTCCATTGTCAATTTTTTCTAACCGAGACCCATAATTTACATCAAGATTTTGGAAAAGTCTATAAGCAACTTTAAGGACTCGGCTGAGCTTCAACATAGCCTTTCACCCACAAACTGATGGGCAATCTAAGAGAATTATATAGGTGCTAGAAGATATGCTTTGAGCATGTGTTATGGAATTTCTAGGTAGTTGAGGTATGTACATTTCTTTGATGGAATTTGCCTATAACAATAGTTTTCAGTCCAATATAGGCATGGCACCATTTGATGCATTATATGACAGAAATTGTAGAACCTCAATTTGTCCGACGTAATTGACTCAGAATATGATGATTAGGCCTAACATAGTCAAATACATATAAGAGAAAGTGAGGTTTATTCAATAAATATTAATAGGTCTGTATGAAATCCATAAAAGGATTGGGCTAGTGGCATATAGGTTGGCTCTTCCTATGGAACTATATAAATTGCACGATGTATTCCATGTCTCAATGCTATGGAGATACAGATCGAATGATTCACATATATTACTGGTACAATAAATAAAGGTCTAACTAGACTTCTTATATGATGAAGAGACGAAGGAAATCTTGGCTAAAGAAATGAGACAGTTAAGGAATAAACAAATTCCTCTTGTAAAGGTACTTTGGCAACATCATGGCATTAAAGAGGCAACTCGGGAACCCTCATCGATGATGAGAACCCAATAATCGCAATTATTCAACATAGGTATAAATTTCAAGGACAAAATTTTTTTAAGGGGGAGAGAAATGTAATGTCCCAATATATGCCCTAGAAGCATTATAGTATGTCTAGGGTGTATTAAGAAGTGAACATAAAGAATTATGTGTATCTAAGCATAGTAAGGGACATAATGGTAATAAATTTAAAAGATAGGGCTAAATTGGTAATTTATTCATTTAGGCATGGACATGAATAATTATATGTGAGTTATAGACTAGAATGAAATCAACTGATGACTTCATATGCCAATGTGGGAATTAAAGGAAGAAGAAGGACCAAATGTGCAATTTTTCCAAAAATCATCATATGGACCAATGAGATTGAAACATGTGTGTAAGACTAGAAACTTCTTGAAATGGGGAGAGGGACAAGTATGGAGTGCCTTTAACTTTAGAATTATTTCTTCTCATACTCTTTACATTCCATCCCCTTAATCACATCATTTTGCATAAGGAATCAAGCTAATCTTAGGTGAAAATCAATGTAAAAGTTTATGGTTTTTCTTCTCATCTTCATCTTTCTTGCTTTGCTTATGAAGACCTAGAACTTTAAGGTTGGACATGGGATTGAGATATGTATTTTTGGTATTCTAGTTGGTGAATTAGGCAAAGCCAAAGGGGAAGAGAAGGAACAGTACTAAAAGAAGAGCTAATTGGCAAATTTTAAGGTTTGAGATTACATTTATTCTAATTTCTCCTTAAGTGTATGTTTGAAGAGATATAAAGATTCATTTGAATGTGGAATGGTTGCTAGGATGATGCTTTGGTGTTAGCTTGCATACAATTGGTTGAATATGATAAGAGAGTATCGTGTAGTGAAATTCTATCTAGGGTTTATTGAACTAGGCTTTTTTTTAATTCATAACTCAACCTACAGACCTCTAAATTGAGTGATTTTAGTTTTAGATGAAAACTAAGACATAAAATAGAAATATATAGAAGAGATTCTAACTTAACTCTAGTATTATGATATTGGAAATTGAGATCGAAAATGGTATCCTCATCTTACCCCTATAATAGAGCAGCTTGTGATGTTTGGTGCTTAACCCATAACTTAAAAGTACAAATGGCCTAATCTTTGATGATATGGAAACTACATACATAGGAGAATAAATGTTTAGAAGACCTTAAAGGTTTTCTATTTGAAAATCATGTAACAAGTGGAAATAGTCATGAAATTTGTTTCTGGACTGATTTGTTTGCCTATTTTTAGACCAATTGTGTGCTTAGCCCATTTTACACTATTTTGAGTGCCTTACTTCCTTTTTTATTCACTAGACCATATCTGAACCTTTTATAATGTTTATGAAAATTTGCAAACATCTAAAAATAAATGAAATATGACTTAAAATATTTAAATGGGTGGGGGGTGATTAAACATTGAAATTTAAGATTGAATATAATGTATGTTAAAGGAAATTTACATATATATAGATGATTTATATGCATACTTATTGCCTAGTATTACCATACAAGTTTACATACATATTTTATGATTTGAAATGAATATCATATGACTTGTCAATATAAACTTTACATACATATTTTATGATTTCAAATGAATATCATATGACTTGTCAATATATTAATCATGAAAGTGGTAAATGATTAAAGGAAAATGTTACAATGCCTACTTTATTGTCTAGATGATGGATAGATAGGCATGCCTATAGGGTTACATTGTAACTGCTACAGTTTGACACCATTAATTTTTTCCTTTTGAGACTATAGTGTCTCGATAATTCAATACTTTCGGGTATCCACAATTCGATACCTTCGGGTATTGATAGTTTTTCATTAGTGTGTATTTTTCTAAGTATTTGGCATGTGTTTCCTACAAAATAAGTTATTATTGTTATGTTTTAGGATTTATTTTGCATGTTTTTGTTTAGTTTGATCTTCATTGTGTTCTTTTAAGTTTGATATTGATTTAGGGTGAGAATTGATTATTTCGATGTAAAAATGGAGGTGGCAACCTTTGTCACTAAGCTAAAGACCAAAAGACGAGAAGAGAAGATGAGGAATTATAATACAAGAACCTACGATCGTGGATTTCATGCCAATTCCCACAATCGTGGGATGCCTAACTCGAAGACATATGCAAAGTTCACTTATTTTTTAGGTTTTCTTAAATATGTAAGGTTATAACCCCTATGGACAAAAGAGCTTCAGTAGCGACTTGCCTCCTTGAGTAAAAGAATAGGTTTAGAGTCTTGGGAGAACTAGAGAATCAAGTTTTTTCATTCACAATTGAGAAAAGAGCATACCAACGCTGGATTTTCCAAATTCGGGCAAAGAAGAGGAGGAGTTTGATTCATTTAGTATTTTTTAATTTTTCTCTTCTAGCATTTGTATGATGGATTATTTGATTGTTGGGGATGTTATTGACATCAGGAGTGGCTAATTTATTTGTAGAGATTACTTTTAAACTTCTTGTTAAACTCTTATTTTATTGATTTGTATGAATGATGTTTTTTATGAATGATGTACTTATACCTTGCAATATATTGAGAGATTGAGTTATGTAATTTGTGTAGGGTTGTCTAATGAGAATTGGCACTCTAGAGACCTACATTCATCAAGTTAATTGATTTGTTAGAGAGAGATCTTGGCTAATTAGTTGATCACGCATAGGATAACTTAATAACTAATTGAATTGGAGGATTGATTTTGTAGATTGAGAGATTGCTTAATCATTTGCATTTAATTTATGTAGGGACAATTAATTACACCTTGAGAGATGTTAGATAATATATTAGTACATCTTAGGTGAAGCACAATTCAATTAATAAAATAAGAGGGAGATAAGATAGAGAAAAAGTGATCTCTAGTTATTAAAATCTTGAATTCCAAGTTTCTGCATTTTTGTGTTATCATTTGTGCATTGTTAGTTGTTTAATTTAATTTAATTTTCTAGTTTATATACATTTCAAAATTTGGTTCATAAACAAAGATAAATCTAAATTAAGTGGTGCCTAAACATAATCCTTGTGGGATCGATATCTACTTTTTAATTACAAGTTGCAACTCGTATACTTGCGGTATTGAGCGTAAAACTAGTAGTCTGTTTTTCACTCAACAAGTTTTTGATGCCGCTGCCAGGGATTTTTTGTTTAGCATCTTGTTTAGTTTATGTTACTTTGATTTTAGAGTTTTTGATACTTTTCCTTAGGTATTTGTAGGTGCATAAACACAAGGAGCACGTGAAGATCGATTGAATTTAGTGAAGAAGAGTTATCTGATATCATAAGGCACGAACGCGAGTTAAGAAGAGCGAAGCGTCAAGATATTATACAAAGAAATATGGCAGAAGAAGGAGAGTAAGGAGAAGCTGGAGAGAATAGATACATCTACACCACCTTCGATTGTTAAGCCCCCCACTTTAGAGCTTAAACCCTTACCGACCTATTTGAGATACACCTTTTTATGTAAGAACCATACTCTACCCATCATTATCTCCAATCAATTAGATTGTGAGCAAGAAGAGAAAGTGGTGAAGACCATTAAGAGGAGGATGAGAGCCATGGGGTGACAAAATTTTAACATTAGGGGGATTAACCCCAATGTGGTAATGCATAGGATTAACTTAGAAGAAGGATGTAAAACTGTGAGGGAAAGACAGAGAAGGTTAAATCCAAACATGAAGGAGGTTGTGAAGAAAGAGGCAGTGAAGCTTTTGGATGCGGGGATTATTTACCTCATTTCAGATAGTGAGTGGATGAGTCCAGTGCAGTTTGTGCCTAAGAAGGGTAACATGACAATGATAGAGAATGAAGATGGTGAAAAGATTTCTACTATGACCATCACAGGATGGCAAGTGTGTATTGATTATAGAAAGCTCAATTTGGCCACCAAGAAAGATCATTCCCCTTTACCTTTTGTGGACCAAATGATTAAGAGGGTGTTTGGTCATTCTTTTTATTGGTTTCTTGATGGATATTCAAGGTACAATCAAGTATTTATATACCTTGAAGACCAAGATAAGACCACTTTCACTTGTCCTGATGGGACTTTCGCTTTTCAAAGGATGTCTTTTAGTTTATACAATGCATCTGTCACATTTCAAAGGTGCATGATGGCCATATTTGCAGACTTGAATGAAAACTTTATAGAGGTATTTATGGATGACTTCTCTATCTTTGGAAATTATTTTGATCGTTGATTGGTTAATTTAGATAGAGTGCTTCAAAGATGTAAGGGGTCTCATCTAGTTTTAAACTAGGAGAAGTGTCATTTTATGGTCCAAGAGGGAATTGTATTAGGCCATAAGATCTCATGCATAGGGATTGAAGTGGATCACGCTAAGACTGAAGTGATTGAAAAGCTATCACGTCCCACCAACATCAAGGGTATCTGAGCTTTCCTTAGTCATGTAGGATTCTGTAGACGGTTCATCAAGGATTTTTCTCTTATTGGTAGACCTTTAACTCATTTATTAGTTAAATATGTGCATTTTTTATGATGATTGTTTAGATTTTTTAATAGGTTGAAGAAGGCACTTACAACATCACTTATTTTGATGTTGCCAGATTGGTCTCTTCCCTTTAAGATTATGTGTGATGCAAGTGACAATGTTATTTGTTGGACCCCAAATTTTTCTTATAATTTAGTCCATTAATTTAGCAAGCATGAATAGAAATTAGAATTTTTAAATTAGAATCTGTTGGAGTTTAGTCATGAATATATTTTATCTACATTTGTTTGCATGAATTAAATAGAAATGTTAGAACTAAGTTAGTGTGTAATAGACATAAGAGTATAAAGGAACAAGTAGACATTAAATTAAATATGGAAGGGTAAACTTGGAAGTACAAAAAGTGGTCTTAAATAAATAAGAAAAGAAGTGAGAAAGATGAAGTGAAGTGTGCTGGAGAAGCTAGGAAGAAAGAAAGAGAAACGTAGAAGGAACTAGAAGAATAGAAGGAGAAAACGAACTAGGAAAAAAAAGAAGAAGGAAAGAAAGAAGAAGAAGGAAGAGGATTCAGCTGAACTTTAGGTAACCTTCATCTTTTCTTCTTGCTTTGGTATAAAAAGGAACTAGAGAAAAGGAGTTTCATTTACTGGAAATAAAGGGAGAAAAGAGAGGACCAAGAAACCCATTTTGATTTTCATGGATTTTTAACTAGATCTTAATTATTCTAGCCAAGATAAACCATGGGTAGACTAAGTCTAAGCTCAATTTCGATTATTAAAGTTTTATAGATTTCCTATTTGTACATTTGTTTGAATGAAAATTTGTTTGTTTGAAGGAAACCAAGAAAATCCAAGGCAATAGCAAAAGGAAAGGCAAACTTGAGTTTAGACTTACAATCAATTAGGTGGGCAATATGTTTATAGTTATTACGGATGATGGTCTGATTTCTTGCTTGCTTACATGTTTAATTGCTTGATTTTGAATTATTGAGATTGTTGGAAAATGCACTATGATTTTCTCATGTTATGCCTTGATAGATGTTACTACATTTTGTATTAATGAAAAGAGGAAAAAGCACAAGAAACATGAAAGTATGAACATGTGATGAAATGAATTAGGCATCAAAATTTGCTTATGTTTGGGCAAGAGAGATACCATTTCGTTCGTCACATGCACATTGACTTAAAGCCTTCTCCCGACTGCCCGCTTGTGGAACATGAGCTCCTAAGAAACAAACTCATTTAGTTCATGGTGTAAACTTCGGTTTCTTCATTTCGATCTATGGGACTCTCTCAAGCCATTATGTTTTTTCATTTCATTTTGATTTGTTGAGCATGATACCCACTTGAGTGTTATGTTGATGGTTAAATATATACGATATGATTTATGTGATAACATGTTTTTTAACTATGAGTTCTTTGAGCTAGAACTGTAGATAATTTAATTGTTAGATTAAAATGATATATATATATGCTTGATTGTATGTGGCTTTTAACCAATGGCTATAAACATATTAGCCATTAAGTTTCACAGCTTAACCTATTATTTTTCTACTCCTCAGGTGCAGAACGAGAAGATAATTGATCCTTGTAAGCTTTGGCAAACTCCATAACAGCTACCTTTTGTAACTAAATTACTTCAACTATATTTTTGGTAGCTTTATAAGTATATCAAACATGAGCATTCATTTATATTTTATAATATGCTATTGATGTGACCTTTGATATGTAATTAAAGCTATATACAAACTCCGTTTTGTTTAAGAAATGAAAGTAAGAGTTAAAGAAGTTCCCTTTTGTATATATTCAAAACTATCTTTTGTGTTGGGTTGTAAATTGTTGTTGGAAATGGAATAGTATGTCATTAGATGGCCCTGGATAGATTTAAAATAAATTGTTATGCTGGGAGTCATATATGTACATTTAGTGTTTTGTTGGATCCGGGTCTTTTTGGAATATGTAAAAGCTCGTAATAGGTAAAAGAAGAAAAGGGGGACACCTCTGCAACACTACCCTGGACAGAATTAGTGATTTAACTTCCACGAATAAACTGCATTAATCTAGACAAAATTGGAAAAAGTTGTCTTCAGGAAAATTGTAGTTCATTCTTTTAGCTTTCCAATGGTATACCACATGAAATTTTGAACTCCAAACGAAAGAGATATGGCCTTTATATGATAATGTCACTGGTACTAGTAGAGGCTGCAGCACTATCCCTGACAAAAATTGTGTCTTAATTTCAATGATTAAACTGTATTGATGTAGGCCGAATTAGACAAAGTTGTCTTATAAAAGTTATAACTTATCCTCTTAGCTTTCCAATGGTATAAAGTTTGTAATTTTTGGACGTCATAATAGAGAGATATGATATTTACAAGTTTGAGTGACACATCAGGAGTGCACAATCGTGCACTAGCACGATCGTGACAGAACCGTTCACTTGTAGGAGTACACAATCATTCTTATGCATGAGGGTGATAGGCGAACTTGCCAAAATTAGGTTAAACATAGGCTTTTAGGTTTTTCATTACAGCTTGGAGCTTCCAACCTTCTTCTCACTTGATCTTCACCCAATCCTCATGTAATGTATCTATGTAATAAGTACTAAGACCTGAGCCCATCATTGTTAGTTGTGTACTTGACCAGTAGAAGGAGAAGAAGTTATATGCTATCTACCACGTAAGCAAGACTTTAACAGGAGCACAATTGAACTATACAACTACTGAACAGGAATTGCTTACGGTGGTATTGTCTTATGAGAAATTTTGTTTTTATCTTTTGGGCTCACAAGTTGTTGTTTTTACAGACCATGTGGCATTACTTTACCTCTTTGTTAAGAAGGATGCCAAGGCTAGGCTCATCCGGTGGATGCTCCTACTCCAAGAGTTCAACATTGAGATTAAAGATAAGAAGGGAGCAGAAAATATTATAGAGATCACCTATCACATCTTGAAGGGGGATGTCATAAAGAAGAAGCAAAAATTAAAGAGAGCTTTCTTGATGAGGCTTTAATGATGGTAGACAATCCTTTTCATCTTTGGCTTGCAGATATTGCAAACTACCTCTCAGATGGTTTTCTTCCTTTTGATCTTTCATATCAACAAAGGAAGCGCTTCTTATTTCAATGTTCTCATTACATTTGGGATGAACCTCTACTTTATAAGATATATGTTGACAATATGATTCACAGGTGTGCCCCTGAAGATGAAATGCCCAAAATTTTGATACAATGTCATAGCTCACTTTATGGAGGGCATTATGGAGCTAACAAGACTGTTGCTCGAATCTTAGAGTGTGGATTCTATTAGCCAACCTTGCTCAAGGATGCTCAAGATTTTGTGCTTAAGTGTGATAGATGTCAAAGAGTAGGCAACATATCGAAGAGGGATGAGATGTCACTTTCAAACATAATGTAGGTGGAGATATTCGATGTGTGGGGTTTGGACTTTATGTGACCATTCCCATCCTCCTCAGGTAATACTTATATATTGGTTGGGGTTAATTATGTTTCCAGGTGGCTTGAGGCAGTAGCTACTTCAACTAATGATGGCAAAGTGGCTCAAAAGTTCATCAAGAAGATTAGAGTTGGAGCATCGAGCCTATTGGGAAGTTAGGAAGTTGAACATGGAATGGAAGCTAGCAGGTGAGAAGAGATTGTTATAACTTGATTAACTAGAAGAGTTGAGATTTGAAGCATATGAAAATGCTAAGTTGTACAAAGAAAGATAAAAAAAAAAGTGGTATGATGCTCACATCAAAAAGAAGGAGTTTAAGAGTGGAGACTTAGTTCTTTTATTCAACTCACGACTTCAGTTATTTCTCGAAAAGCTCAAGTCAAGATGGAGTGGACCCTTCAAGATCCTTCAAGTGTTTCCCTATGGAGCTTTGGA
>JANQAP020000108.1:423042-440105 GCA_026874005.2 Erythroxylum coriaceum
GCGGCTATACACTCACTCCAAATTCCTTCTTTTGTTCTTTTTCCAATTTGTTTCAATTTCACTTCCTATCCCTTGTCCACCTCTCTTTTCATGCTTGAACATCTTCCATGTAATTTTTAAAGTCCGATTCGTTTTTCAATTTTTATTCAAACCAAAAAATGAACCTAACTATGAAATTTCGAACGTTCTAACAAAATTAACAAAGAACTACTTTTCCATGAGTTGCCTCCTATGCAACGCTTCTTTTAACGTCAGTAGCTCGATGTTCTTTTAAACTCACGGTAGTCGGAATGAATGATTTGATGATAGCATCTTCATTAATCTCAAAGTTTAAACCTGAGCTATCATGCTACATTCCCTACCTTCCTTGTAATTTTCCTTCTCTTGCCTTCTCCTTTACGAGCGCTTCTTCCTGAAAGCATTCCCAAGATTTTCTATATCCTCCCATTCACCTCGAGGTTCAGGTTCTTTGAGATCCACTGGAGTTGAAGGAACTCCGTACTCTCTTCTAGTTACCTTGAATGTCAATTTCTCCTTCCCTATCCTCAGAGTTAATTCGCCCCCATCGACATCAATAATTGAGCGCGCAGTGGCTAAAAACGATTGTCCAAGAATTATCGGGGTGTCCCCATCTTCGCTGAGAAGTCTGTAGGAAAGATAAATTTACCAACCTTTACCAACACATCTTGTATAATTCCCATCGGTCTATATGATGTTCTATCAGCCTTCTTAACCAAAAACTTAGTGGGCACTAACTCTCTTAACCCCAATTTTAGACTGAAGGTGTAGGGCATCATATTTATGCTCACGCCTAGATCCACAAATGCCCTATCTATAATGATCCTGTTGATACTACAGGGATGAAAAAGTCCCCTAGGTCCTCTTTCGTCATAGCTATATTGGGGTCATCTTCTAGTGGTCTCTCCTTAACCTTCTTCTTGACTGACTCCTGTAATTTGAGTTTTGTCTGTACTAGTTCTGTAACATCCTCGACCTTATTTTGCTCAATCTTTCATAATTTTTCCGCTTCCCTTTTTATATATAACTCCCGTTGCTGCGCAATGGGGAAAGGAAATACCCGTCGAGTTGCGTTGAGTGATTCAATCATAGGCTCAGTCGAAAGGTCTTATTTAACCACTTGATCTTCTCCTTTATCTTCTACCTTTCCCAGTTCCTCGTCCTGAGTTTGACTAATGACCATGATTCGTTCCTTCGGATTGACTCGGTGTTGTTTGGAAGAGTCCCAGCATTCTGAATCGATATTGCCTCCGCTAACTGGCCAACTTGGACTTCTAGATTGTGTATATATGAGGCATGATTCTTGATTACTTGCTCGAATTTACTCTCAAGCCTCCTATGTGCTTCCTCCATGCCCCCAAATTTTATCCAAAATTATGTCCAACTTTGACTACATCGAGTTTGCTTTATCTTGTTGAAAGCTCGATTGCCCCTAAGTTCTGAATTGTCCTCCATTGTTGTTGTTTGACCAAGAAAAGTTAAGGTGATTCTTCCACCTGGGGTTGTAAGTGTTGGAGTAGGGATTGTTTCCCCCTCCTCATCTAAACTGCGCTCCTATATAGTTCACTTGCTCCTGATTATCCTCTACCATCAAGTAGCAGTCCACAGTATCATGGTCTGTCTGACCACAAAGCTCACACTGCACTTGTACAGCCTTCACCTAGGCTGCAAATGATGCCTTCATGTTGCTTAGTTGTCGCGTCAAATTGTCGATCTTCGTTTACATCTTCATCATCTGATCGACCACGACAATCCCCTTTTGCTCTCTAAAAGTTGTAGGCTACCTCCCTCGCTCACTCGTCTATAGGCAGCTATTGCTGCCCATCTCCTCGATCATCTCCTCTGCTTCATCGACTGTCTTCCGCATCAAAGATCCTTCAAACGCTGCATCTATGGTGCCTCTGGTAGGTGGGTTCACTCCATTGTAGAAAGCCTGCAAAAGAAACTCCTTCAGTAGGTTGTGGTGTGGGCACTTCCTTTGTAGATCCTTGTATCTCTCCCACGCTTCATAAATTGACTGCCCATCACTTTGCTAGAAATTGGTTATCTCCTTTACTATCTTTGTGGTCTTTGTCAGTAGAAAGTACTTGTCTAAAAAAGCACGCACAAATTGCTCCCACGTCTTGATATTGGCAGGGCTCAGTGAATGATACCAAGCCTTTGCTTTATCTCTAAGTGTGAAAGGGAACAACCTAATCCTAACAGCATCCTCCGACATCTGGTGATACTGGAAAGTATCACAGATCTCGAGGAAATTCACGATATGTGCGTTTGGATCCTCATTTGGCCATCCATAAAATTGGACGTTCTACTGAAGCATGTTCAAGAGGGCTGGTTTAATTTAAAATGAGGCCGCTTGAACAGGCGGCCTAGCCACTCCTTGGTTCGATGGGTTAAACCCTGGCCTCATGAAGTCCATGAGGGTCCTCTGCTGCCGTCCTTAATTAGCTTCCTGATCCATATTTCTCTGAAATTCCTCGACCATTTGTCATTTACCTAACTCTTCGTCTTCCTCTAGCTAAGCTTTCCTAAAAGTTCGTTCTAATCGTGTGATATCTAAATCTATTGTATTCGCTGAACGACTCAAACCTCTCATGACTCTTATGTTCATGCAAGAGCACATTTCCTAAAATGAACGAAAAACGAAAACAAAAAGTAAAAACTACTCTAACCCCTTAAACTATAGAACTAAATTGCCTTCTCCGGCAACGGCACCAAAAACTTGATCGCAAAGTTACACATGCTAAGTTTTAATATTTATTAACCTTGGTAAATTCCGCAAGCGCACAGGTCACTTGCGTAGTACCTAAGGTATCGATCCTACGAGAAAGGCTAAACTAGTCATAAAATCTAAGGTCGTACTAAACTACAATAATTCAAAATAAATAAACTAATGCAAAAAATAAACCAATCAAACAATTAATTTCAAGATTTGAGTTGCAGAAATCTAACTAAGATAAACAATCACATAAACTAATCCCAAACCAACCTAGAAACTATCAAGTGAGGGAAAGAGGGTTTTAATTCGAAATTAACAAAAATGTAATCAATTATGCAATTATTGAATTAATGGGTCTAGACGGTCCTAGGGTAAATTACTCTCTCTCGAGTTATAATTTTTAACCTTAATTGATAATCCCTAATTTAAATTATGGAATTGTGATCTCTCAATTCACAATTGACCCAAAACCTAAATTAGTTCTAAATTGTCTAATAACCTACCAGGAACCTATGCTCGATCTCTCATTACACGATTCTACCGGTTTGATTTAATTCTCTACCTATCAAATCACCTAACTCTCGTTAGCCCAATTTGTTTATTTTCACTCGACTCACCCTATCAGTTTATTGCCAAGTTATTAAGAGCAAAAGTAAATCACAATTAAATCAATAAAAACACAATTAATCAAACTTTATTAATCTCAAAAATCAAAATCCCAAAGGTGAGTATAAAGAAAAACTCAACATTCAACACAACCTATTCTCAACACCTATTTCAATTTTATACATGAATAAAATTGAAATAACAGGAAAATATGTCAGGAACGGAATTGCGGAGGCAATGACAACGAGAAGCTACCTGTTATGGGAAATACGTCGCGTCAAGCTTCTTCTCCGTGATTCTCTTCCTTTGTCTCCTTCCTTAATCTCTCGATTTCTCTCTAGGTTTTCTGGAATTGGCTAACGTAAAAGCTCTCTTTTTCAGACTCTCCAAGGCTCCTACATCTGTCTCATAATGATGTATTTATACTTTGGATGCTTTAGGTTAAAGTCGGGGTCGAAACGGTCTAGAAAATCTTGCAAAATTCAAGTTTTTGTTTCAACTTGATGCAGGCCACGATCATGGCCCTACCTGCTATGATCGCGGCCAGCGCTTAAACCTTTCTGTCACGATCGTGGCTCAATGTGCACGATCGTGGCCTGAATGGAAGCTCTTTATCACGACTGTGCCTCCATGTGCACGAACATGGCCTGGCTTCTCTAGCTCGTCCCTCTCTGCCATGATCGTGGGCTATGTCTTTGGCCCGAAAACTCCTCGCAACTCCTCCGTTCTTCGTCGTTTACCCTGAAACGCTAGCAAACACATCAAGGTACCTTAAAAATATAACAATTAAATTCAAAGACTCACACTAACCCATAAAAAATACTTAAACACATAAACTAACACAATTAAACCGTAAATACACACTCAACACTCAAATTCATACTAAACACATAAACTAACAAATTAAACCCTAAAACACAATGCAAATGACAACTATCAATACCCTCAGTAAGGATTTCGACAACTAGGTTTTCATACTCATATAATTGTTCCATAAAAGGTTTATCATTAACAACATTAAACTTTAACCACCTAGCAACTGCATATTTCTTAGTACCGGCATCATCCGTCCCATATTTCACTTCTAAAGCATCCCAAATTTCCTTTACAGATTTGTACTTGCAGTATATATCAAACAATAGGTTTATCATATGGTTGAGCAACAATCCCGTAACGGTACAATTATGCTTAGTTGTTTTAGGGTCAGTATTGTCACTAGGAATATCTTGAAACAGTATATAATCGATCTCGTATTGTTGAAAGTAAAACAAAATTTTCTCAAACCATCTTTCGAAATTTCTGCCATCTAGAGGGTCTAATCTCATTAGGTCAGTTTTAATTCTTTGGGCTATGACGATAGAGGCAGAACCTATGTGAGGAACAGTAAGGGCAGAACCTACGTTGGTTTCATTCATAGACGACTTATTGAATCCGAAAATAGAGATATCTCGCACGAAACAATCAAACAGAAGTAAGAACAGAACAATATTCCAAAATAAACACACAGCAGCACAATATTCTGACTTATACCGAAATATACAAGCAACAGCACAACCGAAATAATTGTCGATAAACAATATGAAGAATGCAACAATTTTCAAGAAACAGTAGCAACGCAACAAATTTTCTCAACTTCGATTGTTAGCGAAATAATGAAATAGCACCAAATAAAATATGAACAACTTATCTGAAAATACAAGGCGTCGTGAAAATTACTGCCTTCGAAAATTCCCCATCTATAGTGTAGTAGGACAAAGGGATCTGACCCTAGGATTAACGCCTCCTCCACCAGCTTCGGTGTACTCCAAAGGGCATAGTAGGATCTATCTCTGTGACTGAAGAAAAAAATAAAAAACAGAAGAAGTAGAATGCAGCAAATAGATGTGTGTCGTATGGAGCAAGGTAGACGCGTGTGTGAGAAGCAAGAAAAACATAAGAGATGCATAAGATGTTGTATCTAGAGAAAATGAAAAAAACGACTGTTAGAGAAGAGAAGAAAAATCAGAAAAATAAACGAGTGTATCGTATATATAGAAGGAGAGGAGAGCTTTATACGTTGACTGGTAATAATGACATATTAAAATACATTAACGTTAATGAGCGTTATCGGCCATAATGTGATGAACGTGCATAATAATGGAGGTAATAATGTTATGAACGTTATTGATAATAAAAGGTAAAAAGTTATGAACATTAATAATACTAAAGGGATTAACGTTATAGTAACTAACAAGAAAATGTTCCAAATTTTGAAACAACACTAATATTGGTGACGATTCTTTGCATAGTCAAATGTCCCTTTTGTTATAGTGTCAGTAGCTTAGAATATCTTGAAAAAAGATATTCGTAGTGGCCACAGACAAATTGAAGGTTTAGTTCTATTTCCCCCTTGCTTAACTATTGACATCGTGTCTTCGTTCAAGATTAAGTTGTGACAAACCACAAATTTAACGACGAGCATTTGACGGAGATTAATTAATATGCTAAGTTGTAATATGTGAGAATATTGATAAAGGGAACCAATCAAGTTAACCTGGTCTTGAACGTGTAATATACTCACTTGAACTATGGGAAGAAGAAACAGATAAAACTCAACGGGAAGAAATAGCAGAGAGAGCTTCTGATTCGAGTTAGACGATTCAAGCAAATGCCTTGGCTGTAAAATATAAACCGATTTTTTCTTTTTCATGGTTAAGACTAAATTGTTATTCACTTTAAGAAAAGTGTTGATTTCATCAAAGTAAATAGAAATATATACATAAACGAGTTAGAGGGTGCACAAATTTTAACACCAAAGTCCAGTTCTTCCATGCATGACTCACTCCTCAGGGCCTCCTTGTCTAGTCCCTTACAGATAATTAAGCCCATGACTATTCTGGTATACCAAAACTAGAGATGTCAAAAAGTGCTCGGGTCGGGCGGTCTGATTTTGGCACGGGTTAATCGGGTCATGGGCCGACCATGGTTCACTCGGTCGGGCCGAGTCGGGCTGGCTAGATTGTTACTTCTAAAACGGCTTCGTTTTGGAAGTTTTTCTTAAGAAAAAGGGATGGGTCAAGTTGGCTCGGCTTGGCTCGGCTCGGCTCGGCCATGGCCCGTCTGTCAATCTTTGGTCAGGCCCGACCACAGGTCGACCTAGCTGCCCCTGGCTCGGCCCATTGATATCTCTAACCAAAACTAAGTGTAAATTATCTGTTAATGACTGCTGTGGATGCAAGCATTTAGTCCATAATAATAAATATATAGACACATATGGTCCAGGCCATTAATTCCTTGTGGTTGGTTGACCAACATCCTTCCCCAGCCGTACAATTCAAAAAACATTCTGCTTGCTCACATTGCTTCAGACCACGTCTTGTCGACTTCTATGTTCACATTGCAATGCATGGGGCTTGCGCAGTAGGACGGACCAGCAAGAACTTTTTTTGGGGAGGAAGCCGACCAGACAAGGAACATATACATATTAACTTCCGAAGCCAAAGTATATACAGGCTACTTTCCTCTTAAACACTAAAGCTAAACCATAGGCGCGCTTATTGTTGCTTGTTATTTATGATCCATCTGTTACTCCATCAACCGTCTCTGGTTTTTGATAGAGCTACAAAGCCATCTAAATATGGTTTGTGGATGAGAAGGAAAAAAGGTCACTCCTTTAATGAGCGTCCATGCGTGTCAGAGCCTTCGTGGTAGGAAGTCCCTATCTTCATTACTGCCATTAATGGTTTTACGGTCATTACTTACGGCTAGGTTCTTCGTAGGCTTAAAACACAGATTCTTCTTTCCCTCCAAGATACGTTTATAAGAACGGGGATTTGAATGCCCTAGTCTGCAAGGAGCTAGTATCCTACCTCAATAATGTTGTCATCGGTTGGAAAATTAAGCTAGAAAATTTGGTCCAATATTGCGAGATTTTTGGAAAGCAGTATGTTGTAGACTATAGACCAGAATCTGACCAAAAATTTTGGAAAATGACATTTAAAGTAGTTGTTGAACAATCATTTTTTTCAACAGATTTGAGGATAAGCTAACCAGAAAATTCAACCGAGGATCATTTCTACTTTGCATAAAGCTCTCAGCCATCAAATGATTGCTGACTTTCCAGTTTCCGTTTGATAAAACTTGACTTTCCAGTTTCCGTTTGCCCGGTAAACACAACATACCAGTCAATTAAACGACGCTGGTTGACAAAGTACAATAATATGTATAATTTTCATTTGCTTGGTGCAATGCTTTGTGCCCGTACAGTTAAGATACTTATAGCCGAGTTTGGTACCGCCCACTGTCCTTGTTAAGCACGAGATGTAAATAAAAAAGGATCATCACCAAACAAATAAATGTAACAAATTGGAATGATTAAAGAACAAATATTGGTAATAATAAACATCCAAACTGTATTCGAATATCAAACTCAATTAAATACATACATTAGTAGCTACTAATAATTTCTAACTAACCACAAAAGCGACGAAAATCTAACAAAATCCCATCAACAATTCTTTCAAACTCTACCTTCTCCACCCTACTAGAGGCAAAAATCAAAGACTAAAAACAAAAGACAAGTGATCAAGAACATCATCCCTTCCAACATGTATTTACAAATGGCTAAAGGGACCCTTTTTCTATCCTTCACTTTCTTGTCAGTATTCTTCTTTTCTTTCTTTTTTCTCTATGGATGCTTTTCTATGATGAATGGTGAGGCTGGCCTTTTGGCATATGAACTTGGGAATTAGACAATGGATATACCCTAGGTTTAGCCAGTGTCAATGCTGTTGTGGTGGTGGCTGTTGTCGTGTTGCCGGAGGACGAAGTGGTGGTGGTGGTGGTGGTGGTGGCCACGCGCTCACAAGAAGGGCACATGGTGAGAGTGGTGGCAGGAAGCTGCATGTAGAAAGGCTGGGAAGCTTTTAACGCTCTCAATTCTTGCAGTTCTTTTTGTAGTCTCCTGTTCTCTTCCGTCAGTGTCTCACAGCATCTCTTTAAATACTCACAGTCTACTTCCGTCTGCTTCAACTTTGTCCTATACATTATTCATTCCCAGACACGACGAAAGACGCATAATTTCATTAGAAACAACAATCATCTGGACCGGATAAAATTCGATCTTTTGAAGCCAATCAAATATTTATGAGAATGGGGTGCATACCTTGCTCTTCTATTCTGAAACCACACTTCCACTTGACGAGGTCGAAGATTCAACTGCTTTGCTAAAGCAAGCTTCTGTTTCTGCAAATTTTCGACAAATCGTTGCATTATATGCAACCCAACAAACTGGTGAATCAATTCATCGAAAAATGAAGTGTCCTTTAGAGAACTTGTATTACTTTTCTAAGTTTTGACTTACAGGATTGAGGGTACTGTGCTCTTTGAAGCTTTCTTCCAAAAATGCTGACTGCTCCTTGGAGAGTCTAAGTTTCTTCCGATTCAATCCGTTATCTTCATCATCACTCGCTCTCGAACTCGCTCTGTCAGTTTCAATAACCTCCAAGTCTCTCTTATGGCTCCGACCACCTCCACTGTTTCTGATCACAAAGTCCATCTGAAACGACGACGCTGCGCTGTTCGGCGATGATAACGCCGCCGTATCTTCTACTTCCTCAGTTGATAAACGGTTCACATCAAACCCCCTACTAGTTCCATCTGTTGACCGCGGTTCAGACACCACTGTGACATTTGAAGATATATAACCAAAAATCAGAAAACAAACAAAGCCCATATCCTAAAATCCGCGACAAAAGTAGACGAATTTTCAGGAAAAGCCAGTGTGCATGGAAAACAAATAGTGAAAGCAAAAAAAAAAAAAGAAAAGAAAGAGGAGAAATTTTCAAGGATTACAGTTATCGGTAAGCCACGGGAAGCGAATCTGTGAGGGAGGCTGTCTGCGAGGAACAGGAGAGAAAGGCAAAAGATCAAGCTGAACGGGTGGATCCTGCGAGACTCTTCGCTGGTCCCTTTCATTTCCGGCGCTGTCTATTTTCTCCTGGGACGACCTTGAACCAAACCCAGAGCCTAAACCCATGCAGAACCCTAAATCTTTACTGGACAACTTGGGAGCTTTGTCAAGAAACTTGAAGGGTTTAGAAGCATCACCTAAGCTCAAAGCAAGTTCCATGGTGGCGATGAAGAGCAGTGAGGAAAAGCAAAGGCCGAGAACAAAAGAACTTTTGAGAGGTTGTTTTGGTTGGTTGGTTGATGCTAAAGAGAGAATAAAATCTAGGAGAGTTATAAAAGGATTGCCTATCCCATGCTCTCCTTTTGAAGTGGAAATGCAAAAAACCATTATATAAAAGTCTGCTCTTTGAACATACGTCCAATGTTCCAATGTCTCTCTTTCTCTGTCCTTTTGTTTTTTTACTATGATTTCTTTTCTTCCTTGTGCAAGCAAAGAACGACCGACGACAAGGCCAGGGTTGACAATCACACGTGAAAGTATCTAAATATACAACGGTCCTAGCACGAGATGAAGATCTTGTCTATCCATAGTATACCACATCGTAGTCTAAAAATATCACATTATATATAAATATTCTTAACTAAGAATTTAATGGATGTTGAATTCCAGCTATTGCTTCTGATTGTACTACAGACATGTAATAATAAAATCGTGCAAGTATCTGAAATATTAAACATAAAAAGGGAATTTACATAAAGCAAGTCTCGTGGTAAAATCAAAGCCAATCTTCATCTTGTAGTCAAAGATATGTGATTATTTACATGTCTTAAGAATATTAACCGTTGCCTCCTCTGAATGTTGAAAGCTGAATTATTGTGTTTGCACCAAACAAAGGGCCCAGTCCTAGTCTTACACTATAATCAAACTGTGAGAGGAATTATAGCATAACAAATCAAAAGGCTGCCTGCGAATGCGATCATGTTGACATGTCGTTTATGTTGACATTTTCTTGACTAATTATATTTTATTATCAACATCACCATCATGATTGTTATCATACTATATTATGATTAATGTATTCGCGTCGCCAACCAGGAGAGGGGAGTGCTTCTTTAAAGAGTCATGCTTCCATATGTCCAAAAGAACACATAAACCCCACTGATACTGATACAGATACTGATGGCAAGGGAGCGTGATGCGTGAACAGAGGAAAACATTGGGAAACTAGAGTCAGTCAGCACCAGATTTGACCATGAACTCCATACTTTAATTAAAATGATTTGTGTTAGATGAGGCAGACAAAGAGATCAGTCTTTTACTTCTCCGAGAAAAGTTTCAACACATAATTTAATGGGACTGCGTTCTTTTGTGTCTTTTCAGCCCTTTTTGATCAATTTCTTGAAAGTTGAAACTCATGATAAAGATAGGTATCCAATGACTTCCCATCCCAGGTCTACTCAATTACAAGAATTAAAAAATTAAGTTAATTTCATTGGATAAAAAGAGAGAGACTAGGAGAAAAAGTGGTCGCGCGTGGGAAGGCTTTTTTACGAGGATCGTAATTAAAAAGAACACGTCTAGAGGATGTGAGCAGGTCAGATATGTCATGCTTTTGGGATCCTTGCAATTATTGAAGTCATGCAGGCTTTAATGATATGTTTGTAATATGTCAGTTGAATTATTGGGTGGGTCCCTCTTGGAGGAATGAAGCATCAAGCATTAGATCAAATGAGACCCACCACTTTCCAACCAACTACTTTACTAATACTGTGTCTGTGACTCCGTTTCCGTCCTTTTATCTTCATTGGTATGGCCTGGAGCTGCTTTTCCGTATCCTGAACTTAATTAATTACTAGTATTCATGTTATCGCTGTATCGTTTACATTATCAAATGTTGGTTTGTTTGATAATTTACGAGAGCGAATTGCTTTGTTTTAACATTTTCATTTTGTGTTTTGTTTTTCCTTTCAAACACCAAATAAAAAAAAACTAATTTTAATATCAATAACAACAAAATTGAGTAGAAATCTCGTTAAGATGTAGAAAGGTTTAATAGTACACAATCTTATCCTTAATTAATAAAGAGGCTGTTTCTAAATGACCTATATAAAAAAAACTAATTTGACTAGTGAGAATTTCATTTTTAGATTCTCACTTAATTCCATACCTTTAAATTTATACCCAGCAACTTCTTGCTATCTCCCCACAAGATCCTTCACATATTGCCAAAGAAAAATCAGTTGTCTCATATTATTTGCTTTCAGTCAGCCATCATAACTCCTTGCTCCATCAAAGATCTCGTATAAATTGGCTCAAGGAGGGGGACAAATGCGCAAAATTTTTCTTTAACTCCGTCCTAACTCGTAAGAACAAAAACTGAATCTCATCTTTCGCCAATCATGAGGGTGTAATCCTTCAAAATTGGGAGGATATCAAAGAAGAAGTAGTATTTTACTTCAGCAAGCTACTTGGAGCTCGAGCTTCTGCTTCTGCTCAAACTATAAACCTCAACAATCTCAATCTGGCACAAATTAACCTTATAGACTGCAACATACTTACCAAACAAATGGAGGACAAGGAAAAAGAGGAAGTGGTTTTTAAATTGGGAGGCACGAAAGCACCTGGCCCTGATGGATTGAACGGCCTCTTCTATAAAAAAAAGGGGATATCATAGGTACCTCTATTAAGCTTGTAGTAAAAGAATTTTTTTCCAAAGGGGTTCCTGCTCAAGGAAATAAACACAACCTTCCTATGTCTTATACCAAATACATCCTCTCCAAACTTCTTCCATGATTTCCTACCCATAGCCTATACAAACTTCCTTTATAAAATAATCTCAAAGATCCTTGCCATAAGAATGAAGACAGCTATAGCTTCACTCATCAATGACAATCAAGGAGCATTCATAAGCAATCGACAAATAGGTGATAATATCCTAATTATGCAGGAGCTCCTCAAAGGCTACTCAAGAACACACTCACCCCTAATTGCACTATCAAGGTTGATTTCCATAAGTGTTTGATAGTATAAGCTAGGATTTTATTTGGAAGGTGATGGAGGCTTACGGATTTCCTCAAACCTATGTCAATTGGATTAAGGAATGCTTGACAACTGCTAGCTACTCGATCTTGATTAATGGAAGCCCTTTATCATACTTCAAAGCAAAAAAAAGGGCTTAGGCAGGGAGATCACCCACACTCACCCTTCCTCTTCATCTTATGCATAGAAGTTCTTAATTCCATGATCCAACTTGAAGTGCACTCAGCTACTGGATTTAAATATCACACGAAATGTAAGAAAATTAGGTTAACCAACCTATCTTTTATCGATGACTTACTTCTTTTTTACAGAGAAAACATGGAGTCAATTAACATATACTTGGAAGCTCTTCTTCAATTCAAAATAACTTCTGGATTGAAGATAAATTTCAGCAAAAGTTAGTTTACTCTATCCAAAAGAGCATTAACTATGTCCTCCCACAATGCTTCAGCTACAGGAATGCAGGAGAAGTGTCCACCTTTATAATATCTAGGTTTGTCTATTTCCGTAAAGAGACTTAACTTCCTCGAATGCATACCACTTATAGAGAAAATCTAGCGTTGAATTAGCAATTAGAGAAACAAATTCTTATCCTTTGTAGGAAAATTCTAACTCATTAAATCAATTCTGAACTCTCTCCATATTTACTGGAGCTCACACATTTTGCTTTCCAAAGGTGTCATTAACCAAACAATTATTATGAAGAGGCTTTGGTGGATTCTAGAAGATAGAAAATCAATTTGGCTTAGGTGGCTCCACTCCTACTTTCTCAAGGGTCGTAACATATGGGCAGTAAGTAAGAAATCTTCCCACTCTTACTTCCTTAATCAATTGTTGAACTTAGCCCAGATGGTCAAAGAGGATATTTCCTATCATGTTGGTAATGGAAATTTGATCTCATTCTGGTATGATAAATGGACTAGCTACAGTGCTCTTATAAATTCTACAAACTTGCAAAGGAGTTCTCTCAATATCCCACTTTATACTAGTTTAGTCTCCTTCATCATAGGAAGAACCTGGAACTTCCCTGAATCTCTATATCATTTGCCACCCAATTATATTCCCAACCCATTTACCCAAAACACCTTCTTTTAACATGCTCAGCCAACACACCATCTCTCAAACAAACTAACACGAGATATAATACAAATGAAGAATTCGATGGTGGAATGGTCTTGTATTATATGGCATAAGCGACTCCCTCCTACAACCTCATTTCTCTTATGGCTGATCATTCAGAATCGATTCAATACAGTAGACCGTCTCAAATTTTTAAACATTAACATGTCTTGTCCATTTTGTTTAACAGCAGAAGAAACCAAGGACCATCTTTTCTTTCGGTGTCAAACAACATACCAAATTTGGGAATCAATCAAGTTGCACCACATATGGAACACTCAAGCTGATACCCTTTCTAATGTCATCCACAGGTTAACATCTCAACGTCCTCTCCCTAAGTTCGTCCACATTGCTGCTGCTTGCATGACAGTGCAAACCATATGGAAAGAAAGAAACAATCAAAGATTCAATTCCAGGCAAAAGGCAACCCCACTCCTCATCTCGGAAACATTGGCAAGGATTCAAAAGATTGTAATGCTGGAAGACAGCCACCTGACTACTCAAGCTCCCCTTCCTATTTCATAGGACTAACTACCTTAGTAGATGTTTTCTAAACACATTTTGCCTTATAGTCTGTCTTTAGTAGACAATTTCTTTAGATCCTCGTATGTTTAAGGGTGCCCCCTGTGTTAAGCTTTACCTATACCTTTATTCTTTATTAATGAATTTTTATCTTTTCATTTTCAAAAAAAACATAGAACATCTTACTATATATACATATATGTGTGTATGTGTGATTATTTTAAATATATAACTAAATAAAAAATGAAGAAAGAGGCAGATTAAGTAAACAATTTAAATTGTTTCGATTTTTTTAAACCATCATTTAAATTGTTCGTTCAAAATTTACAACTACTGTTTTTAGTATTATTAATAGGCATGACAACACTTCTATGGTTCATAGCAATTATTCTCACCTCTAACTTTACCATTCTATTTTTTCACCAAATTGATAAATATAAGAAATAGAGAGTTAGCCCAATTTTTTTCATACGTTGTTTAAAAAATTTTGAGTAGAAGCACGACTAAAGAAATTATTTTTTATTGAAAAGAGTTTGATTTTCATCCATTATAAAAACTTGTTGATTTTATCAGTTTTAGAAAAAAAAATCGAACAATTCTAATACTAACTTCCAATATTCAACTGATTTTACAAAAAATGTCAATTAAAAGAGTAACTGTCAATTCTAATGTTAAAGGTGATCGAGGATTTTGATCATTTTCTTTAAAAAAATCACAAAGATTCAATGGTACACCAACAATTTCTGTATTATGAAAAAAAAAACAAACAAAAATTTACTCTAATTTGATTGTTTTCTTGAAGTAATATTTTAAAAATTAGAGTTGAATTTCGCGTTAAAAGGAGGAAAATATTTAATATAAATTTTCTAAAAACTTTCTTCTGAACTAATTTAATATTCACATAAAAGATATTTTTTAATAACTAAAAGGTTATAATAAAATTAAATTGGGAAAATTCCTATTCATTTTCTCTTATCAATTACTCTAAATATTTATATTAAATTTTCACGTAGTTTTCTTAGATAAATTTCATATATCTTAAGATGATTCTTTTTGTCTTGATCTTTTAAGAACTAACAAAATGAATTGTAAGGCTAACATAATTCCTTTTACGAATAATAATATAAATATCATCACATTCAATTCAAGGAAAAAACTATTGAAAATTGGAAGTTCGATTGTATAATATGTAAGCAAGTTTGAATTATTGGAGTAAATTCATCAAAGGAAATTATGACAGTAATATAAACTAGGAACATTTTAAAATTTAAGACATAAATCATTGATTATTCATGAACTTAGGTCCTGTTTGGTTGGTGGGAAAATAAAGTGAATTTGGAATCTGATTCTTCGGAAAATAAATCTATGGAAAGTAAAGATATTCACATGTTTGGATACTTATAAGAATTCTAATAGAAAAGTTGAGTGGATTCTTATTATAGTGTTTGGTATGTAACAGTATTTCATGGAATGTAATTTAATTTTGACTTATGTTTTCAATTATATCTCTATAAATCGAATAAAAATTGAAATCGTTAAATAATGTGAATTTGTAATACAAGTTATATTATTAAATGTTAATTTTTTATTCCTAATATTCTAATCATATAATACTATTATATCATAAATATAGTAAAAATCTAAAAAAACCTCAACCGAGTATAAAGATAAATCTTAAAATTCAAATCAAATATTAAAATTTTTTCTAACATTGAAAATAAAAATACAAATATTGCGTTATTATTAAATTTATTATTCTTATTAAATTTATTATTCTTAATATTATTAATTATTATAATTAATTTTCTACTTATTATTAATTTTATTATTACTAAATTTATTATTTTTATCAATTACATTTATTTTTATTATCATTATACATTATTATTATTATTATTATTATTATTATTATTATTAAATTCCTTATTATTATAAAAGAGTTATCGTAGAGTTGAGAAAGAAGGAAGGGTTGAATTGGCTAGTATATTTTTTAGATTAAATTCCTGAGGAAAGTAATCTAAATACCAAGGGGGTGATGAGATTTAGAATTCAAGTAAAGTGCTACTACTTTCCCTAGATTGGGAAAGTTTTTACTTTCATAACTACTCAAGAAAATGAACCAAACATAATAATATAAATTTTAGGAAAAAGATTACTTTCCCAAGCAAGAATCCATGCCAATCAAACAAGGCCTTATGGTTTTGATCTGAAGAAATGTATTAGTTGTACATAAAGAGACTCTGTATTTCTCTATAATTAATGGAGTACAAAGGCGTTGCATATATAAGGTGCAGAGATGATAACAAACTGCAATAGTTTGTTATAATAGATATGTACAAGATGGTGACAACAGATTTAATAGATTGATTTTGTTGGCCTATACTTATCGGTATCACCCTCCTCCAAACAGAGCATCTCTAATACACAACTTGTCTCAAAATCAATCGCTTTGGTGAAGACATCAGCTATTTGTCGTTATATGTATTGGTTTATGCCCTACAACCAATCGCTTTGGTTGTAGTTTAGTGACAAATTATTTAAAGATATTCTTTATCTTGTACATGTTTAGATGTATATGATAAAGTCTATGGAACAATTGTACATTGCAAATGAAATTATAATGAGATTATAATTATGAGATTCATGTTGCATTTATGTATTATTCCTAAATGTTCTTAGTCATTATTCTATTAAGATTGGACATTAATAGATCATAAAAAGATTAGCATACATTGTGTTTTTCCTTATGAAAGAAGTAGTCGATCTCATAGGCTAAAGTATAGAGATACTTAAACAAACATGCCGGTACTTGTTAGAGAACAAATTCACTGAATAGACCTGATATGAGAAATCCATTTGGAACATTACTTATATGTCTATGAAATTCTCATTGTGATGATTATATATGTGATCCTTTGACTTTAGGTCATCAAAGTTATCTTATATGGGGATTGCTATGTTTCGATACTACTTCTGATCTATTTAATCATGGGTCGTTTAATCGGTAGTCATTGGACATAACATGAACTATATGAAGGCAGTTGAGTGATCAAGATAGGATTCATCACCCTAAAGTAATTAGGGGAATGTTCCGTTGTTCTCGATTAGTATTGTTTTGAAAAATCCTTGGCCAAGGTGGAATGACATTTT
>JANQAP020000108.1:461850-488921 GCA_026874005.2 Erythroxylum coriaceum
AATAATTACATGTGCAAAAATTCACTATTTACTATGCATGTGCATATATGAATGCATGCATATGTCACTATACATTTATACACTCCTAAACATGGCAATTTACCAATATACCCTTCCTATTGGTGAGGAGATGTTACATACAGCCCTCAATGCAACTAAATGGAAGGCAAAGATGAAACTCGCTAAGATTAAAGGTATAAAGACTGAAGCTTCTCCACATACTGATGCAGGTCAATCCAGTGTTGGTAAAGGTTTGTATGACATAAAGTAACTAGCATTATAAGGCCTAGAGGGAAAGATTGTGACTATCAGATAACTTCTTGGCTTGTCAATTTATGAATCTGACTTGCAATAGTCACATTAAGTACTTGGTGACTATATAGTGGACCATTTGATTAAAGTTGCTTCCACGGTGCAGGGTTCATATCTAGGATAAAACCAAATAAAGAGAAGGAGAAACTGATGGTTCACTATAATGAAGAAGTAGAAGTAATATCTATGGGTAATGTATGTATGAATCTTGTAATAAGGTTCATTTTGGTTTTTTACACAACACATTTTATATGTGATCTTTGGATCAATTTTGGACAAAGAAGGTTGACATTTTGTATTTAATTCTTCTGTTATACAGTTGTGTTTAATGCAAAACATAATGGTACAACTTTCTTGTTATATGGTTTATATAGAATGTGTCTTACCTCGAATTAGATATACGACTCTTTGTATCTTGCTGAGCAAGTCATGAAATAAAGGACCCTGATGAATGAAAAGTAATACATGGTGTGACATAAAAGTTTAAGCCACATTTTCAGAGTTAGGATTGAGAGATTGATTAAGGAAAGCATTCTCTCAATTCTAGATTATGATGATCTGGGAATATGTGTTGACTATTGCAGGGGTAAGTTGACTAATAAGGATATTGAAGTTAACTTATGCTTCTGACTTATTGAGTCTGATACATAAGGATATCAGAAGACCTTATACAGTTGCATTGTGCAATTCCGAATGTATTCTGACATTTGCTGGTGATTATTCCTATTACAGTTATGTATTCTCGCTTAAAGATTGAAGGTTGAGAACCAATTGGAAAAATCCTTTCAGAGTGTCAAATTTGATTGTGGAGGAGAATATCATGGCAAACATGGTGTTTTCAGAACTTGAAAAGGTTCATTTGCCAGATATATGGAATCGGTTAGGATAGTGCCTTGATTTACTATACCGGGTAGTCTTGAGCAAAATGATGTCTTGTCGAAAGGTATAATCACACTCTAAAGGACTTGAAAAAGTCAATGCAAAATAAGACTAATCTATGTAATTATCTAGAAGTATGAAAACCCAGTCTCACACGCATTAGTGTATAAGGCTGCACTACCGAGGTAGTATAATCCTTATAAAGAAAAAATTGCATGCTCATTATGTTCATTGCTATTTAGTAAGATATCCTGACCAGCCTAATGGCTACAGATCTTACTGTAGAGAAGGAGGGACCAGAATAGCAAAATCACTAATAGCTAAGTTTCTGGAATACGATGTCTATGATGATGGTGGGCCCTTTGACCCTTAGGATGATAACAGGATGGATACTACAATTTTTATATATCCGCTACTTATACAGTTACATCCGGTGGATCTAGGTCTTTGTACTGTGCCTGTACAGGAACAGGAACCCATACCTGTACACACAGAGGTTCCTGGAGGTACAAGATCTAATTCAGTTATGAAAATCCACCAGATTGAGATGACCTGCTATGCCATCTAATATCATAGTCTATTGGGTGAACAAGACTATGATATTCGACATGTTATGAATCCAGTTACTTTTTCAAAAGTAGTTTCTGTACTCGCAGTGGAATTGTGGTGGGTTGCAATGACTTATGAGATGCAAGCCATGAAGCATAGTAAGGTTTGGGAGCTAGTTGATTTTGTTCCAGAACTGCAAAACCGTCAGTTGTAAATCAAGTTTTAAGACCTAAAAGATTTCAGGATAAAGTTTAGCAGTTTATAGACTAGCTCAGTTGCCTGTTGGTTCACTCAGGGAAAAATGTTGACGTTAATGTTACTTTTTCTCTCGTATCCTCGAAGGATACATTTTGAGTGATTAAGGCAATTATAGCTCATGATGATAAAGAGTTACATCAGATGGTTATCAAAACTGCTTTCCTGAATAAAGACCTTTATAAAGTGGTTTATATGGTACAACCTGAAAGATTTCAGGATCCAGATAGAACTGACATAGTTTGCGCATAGCAGATCAATGTATGATTTACATCAAACCTCCCGAAAGTGATACCTTATAATTGATGAGGTTATTACCTCTTTCAGCTTCATAGAAAATAAAGTTAAAAAGATGTTTGTACTATAAGATCAGGGGGAGCGAAATTATCTTCCTATTATTGCATGAGGATGATATGTTGCTTGCATCAAATTACTTGACCATGTTGTATAAAGTTAAACAACTTTTGATCAAGAACTTTGACATAAAAGGACCTTGGCGTAGCATCTTTTGTCCTAGGTACTCAGATTCACCAGGACAGATCTTAACACTCATCATACCTCTCACAAAGAGCATACATTGAGTATATGTTACAAATGTTTAATACGGTTAACATTAAACATGTCGTAACACCTATCTCTCATAGTAAGAGATAATCTTTGGCACAGTGACCAAAGAATATAGTAAACAGAGAGGTTATGAGGAATGTTTTGTGTTCTAGTACGATTGATAGCCTAATGTATGTTTGGCCATGTACTAGGAAAGACACTGCATTCACTGTTTGACTATTTGGTCAGTATTTGGTTAACCCAGATGTAGACAATTGAAATATAGTTAAGTGAATGTTGAGATATTAAAGGGAATCAAGGATTATATGTTGACATATAGAAAAGTTGACAGACTAAACCTTGTAAGGAATTCAGATTTAAATCTAGCTATGTGTCTGGATGATCGAAAGTTCAGTTAAGGTTACAGTTTTTTAAAGTTGCAAATGGTATAATGTCGTGGAAGTGTGTCAAGTAGACACAGGTAATTTTCTCGACCACGTATGCAGAGTGCATGCTATAAGGCTGCTTCACAGACGGTTTAACTCAAAAATTTAATTTCTGAGTTATTTGTGGTTGATTCATTAGCTAAATCCATTCGGTTGTACTGTGATAATCAAGCTTTTGTGTTGTTTAACAACAACACTGAATATCACAAGGTCTTAGCATTCTGAGATCAAATGTTTGACCATAAAGTAGTTGACACAAAAAGGTGACATTAAGGTTTGGAGTATTTAAAGACTGAGGAACGATAAGTCGATTCTTTAACTAAAGGACTTTGCCCATTTGTGTTTGAAATACAATTATACAGTATAGGTGTTTTGAAGTCCTTAGACACTGTTAGTTAAAAGATCGTTATATTTGCTCCATGTACATTTGTACATTTTGATAGATTATAACGGTATGATGGTTCATCAATAAAGATGATCATCGGTTATCCTTAATAGTACATGTAATCATACAATGTCATAATACGTATGGAAGCCTTAAGATTTGTGTTGATCTTAAGCATTTTAAAGGTCATTGGGCATATATACAAATTGACCTTGAACCTATGTCATTAAACACATACAGTTTTATAAGGATATATCCTTAAAGTTTCACATGACATAAGGGGATATAAATTTTTAATCCCACAAAGGTTCTCTAATGCAGTTTAGCATTCAGTTGGAGAACATAAAAGTTTTCTCTAATGCTGTTTAGCATATGGAGAGAGGAAATAAGTTTTCTTTAATGCTGTTTAGCATTCAGTAAGAGAAAAGAAGATTTCTTTAATGCAGTTTAGTAATGCGGTTTAGCTTAAAGTTAGAGAAATCGAGACCTAAAGACAAAGATGATACGTATTAGATCATAAAGATATCATCATAGTTTGCCACACTCCATTTTCCCCTTTATGTTAGTGAGGTATTAGATATACGTGATTGTATTGTATTTGTGTCATACATGATATATGCATTTAATACTTTTCAGTATCGAAAGCCTTGCAGGACAGAATGTTGGACTTTCATTATCTTTATATCAAATGTTTTGTTTTTAAACTTAGTCGACTAATACAACAATGTAGCTTAATCGAGTTTTTAAATTATTTTTAAACTTGATTAAAACTGCAATTAATAATTGTCCAAGGGGGAGATTGTAAGACATTTTTGCCCCTAAGGGCAAATTTGTCGATTTCCCATAAAGTGGATAGTTATTAATTGTAATTTTGGTTTTAAATAAATTATCGGTTAAGTTACGTAATTTGATTCAGATAAAGATAATAAAGTGGCCCAATAAATGATCTAAATCAATGGGTCAAAGTCTGGGTAAAAATGGATCCCTTTTAGTATGGACATGGTCCATATTGGCCTTGTGATGGGAAAATCTGATATGGAAGCTATATAATAGGTCATGACCTTTTGCAGTTGCTCATGTTAATCGTAAACATAAGGAATCTCTGACCGGTTAAGAGAGCTTACGTATTGAGGAAACTGTAGAAAGGCCTAAACCAAGTGTCGGTGAATACTTTCTGTAAAGATCCTAAGAGATTGGAGCTTGTTTAGTACCCGGAATCAGCTTCCGAATTAGAGAAAAAACTGAAATCAAGTATTCCTCATTCCTTCGTTTTTAATCCCTTCATGTATAATCCGGGATACGTAACTAAGGTACCGTTATGTATTACAAGAAGGAGTTGAACAAAGGAGTAGATGGAGATTTTACTTCTATTGCTAAGCTCGGACCATACTGATATGGTTCTAGTTATAGCTTCTTTAATGGGGAACAATTATAGGTCTTGAAGTAGGGCCAAGAGGATAGCTCTTGGTGTAAAGTGCAAGCTAGTGTTTGTGAATGGAAAATTGCATGTGCTAGAAATTTAGTATAACAAATTTGAGTTGAGCTGCTTCAAGTTTATAAAATACTCAAATAGGTAGCAAAAAATTAAAGTAAAAATAAAAGCCAGAACCAGTAAAGGCTTGGTGCTATAATAGTCACTACTGAAGATACACAACTGGGGAGAAACAAAGTATAAAGAGTTCAATAATAAGTTGGAAGAGATGCTGAGAATATTGAAGGGAAGTGAGGTGATGCCTTATGGATCTTTGACAAGAGTAGAAAAGTCAGGAAATTTACATCTTTCTCCAAATTTTGAGCTTCATAATGTTTTGTTAATACCAACCTTTAAGTTCAACTTTGCTACTTGTTAGCAAATTAATACAGAACCAGAAACTTATTTCGTTATTTTTTCTAACTTCTATCTTTTGCAAGATCTCAAGACAGTTTATTATGTGTCAGGACGGAAGAAGAGGGTTTATACAAAATTTTTGGAACAAGCTTTGAATCAGTCTACGTTACAAAAGCACATAATGATGTTGTTATAAACTAAACTTTGAAATTACCTTGTTTAAAAAAGATATGAAAGGAACAATGAGAAATAAAGAATTTTTTTTCATTAAAGAGAGAAGATTAACTCCGTAATATCAAACTAAAGTGAAAGCTACACTGGATGTTTTTGGTCTAGAACTACTCGCTACAATAAATTAGGCTACAAGCATCAATTAAAAGTATAATCAATTTGTAAAAAACATCATGCATTATTATGTCATGGGCATTATTATTTGTTACATTTTCAATTTGTCGTAAAAAATATCGCCAATTTTCTGTTACGAAAAAACTTTAGACGATGTTTCTCAAAATTATAGACACTCTTTTTTGGCTACTTTTCCTAAAATATAACTATTATCTTTTAGCTATATATTATGCTATCATAGTTGTCCATATTTGGCTACATTTTTGTAATTTTGTAAGTATAATCTTTTAACTATAATTTTCTAATTTCATAAGTAAAGTCTTTTAATTATGAGCATGTAAAAATGTTGTCAAAAACTTTTTAAAACTTTATGATTAATTTGTAGTACTGAGCCACTTAATTTGAAAAGTTGTCTGGTTCAAAGTTTTCACTGCTAAACCGGTCAAAACAGTTCGATTTTTAAAACATTGGTCTTTTGTTATAAAAAAATATAGCCCATTCGCCAGAAATATTTTGGCTGCAAAAAGTAATTCTTGCTTAAAACAAATGTAGTTAATAATCTTTGTCTACAAAATATAATGTAGCCTATTCACTGAAATTATTTTGGCTATGAAAATTAATTTGTAGTTAAAACAAATGTAGCTAATAGTCTTTAAGAAAGCCCATAAAATATTTTTTCTAGAGTACTACTTCGTTACGCTATGATTTAGAAAATTTGTAATGATATACTTACTTTTTAGCGACAAATTCTAAAGTTTATGAAAAAAAACTAGCCAATGGTCATATTTCTTATAGTGATTGCTAGATATGTGAATACAAATTACTATTGAAAAGGTGAAAGAAAGTTAGAGAAGGAAATCCTTTGGTAAAATCAGACATCAAAGAGAAGAGATGTGTAAGAAAGAGTTTGGAAGTTATAATAAAATTCAATTTTAGTAAAAAACTAAACCATAAAGTTTAATAATGAATTATATTTATTTGACTAGTACATGATTTTTAAGACCTTAAACTATTGGAGGTGTGATAAATACACTTACGTTTATGTTTGCATAAGAACAAGGAAATAGTTTGGAATGTTAATCGTATGTAAAACATTACATAGAGATCGACTATGTAACCAATAAATGGTATTTATTGGTATCCATTAGTTATTACATCACCATATTTTAATAGATATAAAATTTATAAGGAAATGTTTTTTAATTTTACATTCTAATAAGTAAATGAGTAATTCTTTTATATTAAGTTTATTTTAAAAATTACAAAGTGAATTCTCCTATTTATTTAAATATGTTATTTGTCATCATCATCTTCTATTTTTAGGTGTTGAATAAAACTTTAAAATAAAGAACCCAAATCTCTCCTTCTTATTCTAATTATAATTTTAGATCTCTAGATAGGAAGGTACCAAGTGTATTGACCTACTGACCCAATAAGTCATAAATAGATATAATATGTTGACACTGTTGCTCCCTACTTCCTCTCTCTCTATATTGTTTACATATTAATATTTTGTCTTTATATTTGATCTGTTTAGACAAACATTTATACAAGGTCTTTAAGTCTTAACTATGTTGAAATTGTCTTAGTGGATAATGATTGGGATAAGGGACAATCGCATGTTATTGGATTATGTGTTCTTCAAAGTATTAGGTAAAAGTTCATACCATGCCTTGGTGTGATGTGATTTTCTTTGCTTGGTTTTCATGGTACTTATAATATTTGGTTATGATATTTGATTTGATGCAGATGGCATTAGCTCTTTTATTCTCAAAATTCACAAAAGAAGGAAAAAGTTATTATTAGATTATCTTTTCCTCCAAAAGAAAGAGAGAAGATTATGATAAAGGTAAAATAGAAGGTAATCACAAATAGATATTTATGTGAGGAAGATGTAAAGTTAGTTTAATTTGAAACTTCAAATTTTAAAATGGGGACGAAGTTGTTGCTTGTCAAAAAATTCAATAAAATTATGGTGTGAAGAACAAAGTATGAAAGTTATACCAAATTAAACTAAATTACTAAAAATTTTGTCATACAATATAAAAGTATATTGAATATGTGTCATTGTATGAGTATTTGTAGAATTGTCAAATATGCTGTTGTTTAGAGACGTATGAATTGATGCATAACCCAACTCTTGAGCAAATGAAGCAGGTCACCAATATAAGATTCAATAAACTTAAAGAGATAAAGAGGTTTAAAATGAGGATGGATCTCTACTATTGATTGTGCAGTAGCTTTGATTTGTACAAGTTATCATTAAAAATTAGTGAGGATTAAGTAGGGGAGATTAGTTGTGATATTGTGATATGGATTATAGGGGTTCGAATATAACCAAATGAATATAAACCAAAGTCGATGAGGGTAAGACATTAAGATTTTGGGGGAAGTATGAAGTCAATGATCACTAAGTAGTAATGAAATGGATATTGAAGAAAACTGGGGTGTATGGACAGAGGAATATTTTTGGTAAAAAATCCTTCTATATATGTTGGATGTGTTTTTGTACCTAAGCGTGAATTCCATTATTAACAAATAGCTACTAGATATCATAGTCGATATTGACAACTTCGAGTATCTTGGTTAGGGACATTTCATCTTAAACCATCTTTGTAAGCATACTTGTAGATTTTGCCAAACAATGAAGGTTAAAGGTGTTACGTCTTGCATATGTGGATGTATAGCTATATTGATAGTAAGTTATACATCTTAGAAATTTAAAATTTCAATAAATTTACAGACTTGACAAACTATATAATTCATAAAAACTGAATTCAATTCATAATAAGTTTGTATATTTTCTATTTAAACAAGCGTATGTGTTAATCGTCCCTTCAATTAGGGAAATGTGAACTATAGTTTAGGATGATGTCAAGCATCAACAAGGTCTTAGATGCTGATAGGAAATTGGTCCAAGAGTATAGGAAGTTGAAGCCAATCATATTGTTAACAAATTTGGTAATATTTTAAAAAATCATTTGGGAAGAGTTTAATTGACTTATATATAACTGATAGAGAAAATTCCTTTTTTAAACCTAAAATTTGCTTTAAAATATGGATAATAAAAAGATCATATTAGAGCTTAACATTTTTACTATAATTCAATTAGCCAAAAGTTCATTATGAATTTCAACATTTTCATTAGAATAAAATTTGAACATAATATTTCAAAGCATTCAATTTAAACCTTAACGTTTTCAAAATGTGAAAAAAAAATCCTAAGTGGACGAAAAATTTAATAGGGTTAATCTTCTATCAGTTAAATGTCACGTCAAATTGATGTGACATTATTTCTTATTTTTATAATCTGATAGTAGATCCCATAGCCACATGTATACCACGTAACATATTGGGGCCCACTGTTAAATTTTTAAATAAAATGAATTAAAACATTTTTGATTATATTAATTAATCTTAATCTTAATCCTTAATTAGGTTAAGTAAATAATTTAAATCCCTAAATTGTTTTCCGTAAAACAAACCCAAAATTGATTCATTTGGGGATTTGACAAAATCTTTAATAAAATCAACACTACTCTTTTTAGCTTTTCTCCTAAACTTGCTTTTTGGGTTCTATCATTTGCACGTCGCACCTACTTTGGATTCCCTTTATCATTTTTAGTTGCTCTAGCTTCTCTCATATGCTTGGTTCCTCTAGGATTCTCTCTCTCATACAACTCTAGCTTCTATCTTGTTTCTGTCTCACAAATATGACAATTTGACTTCTATCTTGGCTGTACTAGGTTTTCTCTCTTACACCAACCACCTTTAGTATCTCTCTCACACTAAGTTCTATAATTGTGAAATTTTATAGAGCTTTCCCTATTTTACTTCATACTGGCACTTGGAATAATTATGCTTTAGATGAAATTAGGGTTTATCCTATGCTTTTGTTAAAATTTTTGCAAAATATCAATTTTGGTTCATTAGTTTTTGATACGAGGAAAACATGGTCATTGTAAGCATTATAAGATTAGGATAGGCAAGATGATGTGATGATTGTAGCAATTGAGAATAATATAACAAGTGTTGCAATCAATAAATAAAATATACTCTATATGTAGTTAAAGAGAGAAATACCTTAAAAACAAAGAATGTTAGTTAAAATTAAAACTTAGATTATTTCAATTTTTTTGATTCATATTAGTTTATTTTGTGTTACATATACTTAGGAAAATGGAAAAAAAAAAAGGCTTATTAATAAACGCAACTATCATCACATTAGAAACCTTATCCCTCAAATATCAAATTGTAGACTTGATCGGCCCCTTTCCTGATGACTAGGTGACCTATCCAGCACCCCACGAAAACCCTCCAGTTGATATCCAATCCAATTGGAAAGTTCCCCTGGAGCTAAGCCTTTTCCCTTTCCTTCAAAATATTTTAACTCAACATAAAAAAAGGTAGTAGTGAAAGTTTTTAAAAATAACCTTCATTAAAAATTTCGACAGCATAACAACTGTTATTTAATAAAACAAAATATTTTAAGTTCCTGAAAAGCAATTCAAAACACTTCTATCCATTTAACCAAAGCACCACTATTACTTCTGGACTTCAAGTCCATTCAGAAACAATCTCAAAGGTTCAAACATACGCATGCATTTAGTTAATGAAAAGAACATTTAGAAATAACCATATTTTAACAAAACCAAGATCAAGACATATTTACAAAGATGATAAACTATACGTAGTAAAACATTTACATTCTATCTTTACACAAAAGAAGTTCGAAACATGTTCATAATTATGCAATACATATAAAACAAAGGCACAAGAAAAATTGCCTACACAGTCGCACATGACAAAGGTATCTACTCAAATAGTGGAGTCTCGACTACTGAAATCCCTGAGCATGCATTTGGGAGGTTTAAATTTAAAAAAAGAACATAAAATAAAGGGTGAGCTAAACTAGCTCAGTGAGTGTTATGGTTTCCATTCAAAACATTTATACAAACATTAACCTACATAAAGAACAAAGATTATTTCCTTTTCTTTTCAATCAGTAACCAATGTTCTAACATAACAAATTCATATAATCCATGCACATGTAAACCACAATCAAGTTCCTTTTTTCTTGTAAGGTAAACAGAGATGGTAATCGATAGTTTCATAAATTGTCTCTTTTAAAATTTTCTTTGCCATCTGGTACCGTTAGGTGTAAGGCCATGGGGTTGGTTCTACATCGCTTACCTGTGCCTAGCTAACCTCTAGTAACGGAGCTGGTTCTACATCGCTTACTCATAATAGGTTAAACATTATATACTGATTGTTACGGAGCTAGTTCTGCATTGCTTACCCATAACGGTGTTGACACTGTATATAAATTAGTGGTCATAGAGCTAGTTTTGCATTGTTTACCCGTAACAGTGCTAGCACAACATATACTTCATATGTGCAGGGCCGACTCACAAGACATACTGGCAGACATGACACCACCAACTATTAGTGACAGATGCCCCCTAAACGTTTCCATGCACGTTAGGACATACTCTGATCAGTATAATTAAATATATAAGGAGACCTAACGGTGTACCACATGCTAAACAACAATTAATACACAGGTGCACCACATTTATATACCAATTCAGTTCATGTTCAAATTCCATTGTCATGCCAATTCAATGTATATGCAATTTCAATTCGATGCCATCTCAAAGCATATATATATAAATCTTATAAAAATTAGCTTTCAAATTCAAGCAGCAACATCAATGAACTTATTCATAAGCATACTTTTCATGATAAAATAGAAACCATTTTCTTTAATAAAATCAGTCCAAAGATACACTCACAGTTTTGTCATTTATCACCAAGTACGCTCATGTGTTGAGCGTCTCTTTTTGACCTACACAATTTACAAGTCGTTTAATCATTTATTTCCATTATAGGAAATAAAGCATTACAACTATCAATTTGGTTTTAACTACCATAAGTTATTCCATTGGTTTCCATTTCATAATCTAACTCCCAAATTTACTTAAAACGGTTTTTTTAGACATCATCTCATCCACTTAAATCATAATATGGCCGAATAGGTCATGCTAACTTTTTTCCATTTGATTTTTCATGAAAACAACCTTAAGATTTTGGGTTATTTACACCTTAATCGTAATTAAGCTTCAACGAATCACATCGTCAATTACTTTCCTCTTTAGGGCCAAATTGTCCTTACTACACACACACACACACACACACACACACACAAACACACACACACACACACACATATATATATACTATTCCACTTTCTTTCAAGATTTTCAACATAATTCACCTAAGGTCCATACCTTATCATTTTAACTCATTAAACCAAAAATTACAAATTTTCTCCAATATTTCCTAACTTGGCCGAATACACCACTCTTTCACTATCCTTCCATTTTTCTTAACACATCTCCTCTACATTACACATAAATGAACCCAAACAAATTCTAATTCAATCCTTTTTCATTTCTTTACTTCCTTGACGTCAAATCCATGTCATGAACATCATAACCCTAACCTTGGTATCTTGATTCATTTTTGTTGTTTTCAACCTTTACATGCTTTCAAGTTTATTATCTACTCCATAATAAGTCAAAAACAACCTTTGATATTAAACAACTCCATTCCATATGAACTCCACAAAATAAACAACTTAAACTAAGAAAAACTTACCACTTTTTCTCCCAATCTCTTAGGAAATTGGTGAACACTAATCCTAAGTCAAGATTTCTTCAATCTCTACTCCAAATGGCATCTCTCTTCTTCCTCTTCTTCTTGGTCAAACTCTCCCTCTTTCTCTCTTCTTTTCTTCCATTCTTTTTGGTTCTCACGAATACGCCTTTCAAATAAACCAAAATTTGTCTTCTTTTGCCTTTTTATACTACTTTAATACTTTACTCATGTCATTTTCTTATTAAACATATTAAATGACTCATCATCATCTAATTTAATGTTTCTTAAATGATATGGAGTCTTGTAATTGGTCAATAAATGTGAGTCTTTTAAAATTTATTAATTAACTCCATTTATGTAAAAAGACCAATTCACCCTTTCATGGATTACTACCCCTATAAACCAAATTAAATCTTGAAAATATTCCACAGTCGTCTCACCTTCAAACTGACCATGGGATACTTTAACTAGAATCAATACTTAGTAATTAGGTGCCTAAAATTTTTTGAATGGGTTTAAAATCATTAACACCCATTATTTTCTGAAAAGGGCATTTTTGTCCTAAACTTATGAAGTTCCCAAAATTCATCCGATTGGACTTGTTTTCGATCCATTTCAATGTCATTTGGAGTATAATACCTATTTTGGGTATTTTCAAATTTTTTCATTTTTTTAGGGGTTGGGTTCTCAAAATCCCTATTCAAGTGGAAATACTATTTACCCAGGTTTACTATTCATTCAAAAATATTATTCACTCAGAATAAAATCTATAAACTGATAGAAGGGAAAGTTTAGGGTTTTACAATCACCACTCCTTATAAAAAATTTCGTCCTCGAAATTTTTTATAAGGAGGGTTGATTGTAAAACCTCGAAATTTAATTGAGTGTACCTGTTTGAAATATATGAAGGTATAATGTATGCATTTACCGCTTAGGCTCCCATGTAACTTCCTCTATTGCGTGGTTCCTCCACAGTACCTTAACCAGTAGAATGGTCTTGTTATGCAGAACTTGTTCTCTGTGGTCGAGGACCTATATTGGTTCTTCATCGAAAGTCAAATCTTCTTTTAGGTTCACCGATTGTTCTGTGAATACAAGAGATGGGTCAGCTAGATATTTGCGAAGCATAGACACATGGAAGACGTTGTGAATCCTAGTAAGTTCGTCTAGTAACCTCAATCGATACGCCAATTGTCCAATCCTTTTCGTAACTTCATATGGTCCTATGTAAGGCGGACTTAGTTTACCACGTTTCCCAAATCTTAATATGCCTTTCTAAGGGGAAATCTTAAGAAACACCTTAACTTCAATTTCAAATAAAAGATCTCTATGACGATTATCCGCATAGAGTTTCTATCTATCCTGGGCCATCTTTAAGCTATCCCAAATAATTTGGAATTTGTCTGTTGTCATTTGTACAAGTTCGGGACCTATTAGTTTCTTTTCACCTACCTCGTCCCAACATATTGGAGTTCTGCACTTTCTTCCATAAAGCGCCTCATAAGGGGCCATGCCAATGTTAACCTAATAACTATTATTATAGGCAAATTCTATCAGTGGTAGGTGTGTGCCCCAACTCCCCTTGAATTCCATGACATAGGACCTTACCATATCCTCAGGTGTCTGAATAGTTCTCTCTGACTGACCATCTGTCTGAGGGTGAAATGCAGTACTAAACTTCAATCGTGTACCTAAGGCTTTCTGTAAGTTGGGCCAGAATTTAGATTTGAATCTAGGGTCGTAATCTAAAACAATAGAGGTTGGTGCACCATGGAGCCTCACTATCTCATCTATATAAAGATGGACTAATTTATCTAAGGGGTAATCATTTCTGATCGGAAGGAAGTGTGTGGACTTTGTTAACCTGTCCACGATCACCCATACAGTATCGTGCCCCCTGACTCCGTGGAAGCCCTACTATGAAGTCCATAGTAATCTTTTCCCACTTTCATTCTAGGACTAGGAGGGACTGCATCATTCTTGTAGGTTTCTGATGTTTTGCCTTAACTTGTTAATAGGTTAGACATTTAGCAACAAATTCTGCTATTTCTTTCTTCATTCCTCTTGACCAATAATGTTCCTTGAGGGTGTGGTACATTTTTATGCTACCTGGGTGCATAGCATAAGTTGAGGAGTGAGCTTCCTCTAAGATTTCTTTCTTCAGGTCCCCCACAGCCATCTCACTATCAAATTGACCATGAGATACTGTAATTAGGATCAATACTTAGTAATTAGGTGCCTAAAAGTTTTTGAATGGGTTTAAAATCATTAACACTCGTTATTTTCCAAAAAGCGCATTTTTGTCCTAAACTTATGAAATTCCCAAAATTCATCCGATTGGACTTGTTTTCGATTCGTTTCAATGTCATTTGAGTCTAATAACTATTATGGGTATTTTCAATTTTTTCAATTTTTTCAGGGTTGGGTCCTCAAAATCCCTATTCAAGTGGAAATACTATTTACTGGGTTCATTATTCATCTAAAAATACTATTCACCAAGAATAAAAACTATAAACCAATAGAAGAGAAAGTTCGGGATTTTACAAGACTATTTATAAGGCCAACCTCTACTTCATTACTTTTACTAAAATTCACCTACTTCATTAGCTAATTTTATTGTTGTTATATTATTGTCCTTTGCTAGTTTACATGTGAATTTGAGATGTGGTAATTATATTTTGATAATTATAGTGACCTCCTAAAGTTATGGACCCCAAGTCTTCTACTAATACAACATCAAATCCAAGTGATGGTAATGTAGTTTGTTATTGTGGGTTAAAAGCCTTACTAAGAAGTTTATGAAGTGATTATAGTCTAGGGAGGAGATTTTATGGATGCCCAAAACATCCACTAAGTTTCCATTTTTAATAACTTAAAAATGCCAATATATGTAATATTTAGCCTATTAATTATTTTTTAGGTTGGAAGATGTGATTTTTCTAAAGTAATACGATGAGAAATTTATTAAGAGCACTACTAAAGTGATTGGTAGCGCGTCGTAACACTACACAAAATAAACTAGACCTAAAACTATAGCTAGTGGTAAGTCTAGGTTGATCCCATAAAGATTAAATCTAATTACTTTTCTAAATTCTATGTATAGGTAAAACAAGGGGGTTTGGTTCGATACAAATTAGAAAACAACATAAAATTAAATATGTAAAAGCAGTTCAATCTAAACGACAACAAAGTGATAAAATTGATGAATGGTTTTAAAAAATTTGGTTCTTTAGTTTATTCTCGGCCTAAGCACAAATTCATATATGTCATTGAATTATCGTCTTCACACCTCCCTTTAGACAATTGATCATGAATTAACAACGAGCTCTGTTAATTTTGATTTTTCCTTAGGTTGTAGTTAATTAAGAAGAGCTCGTTAGTTAACCTTAACTATTAGATAACCTAGAAATAACTTTCTAAGTTTAATTGGACAGCTTTAATATGATTGAGAAAAACAGACCAATCTAAGCAATAATTGTACAAGCTCAGATTATTTAACTTATGTTACGTTATCCCTAATGATTTAATACCGTTAGTTGCCACATACGACTTTAAACACGACTATTACATATCAAAATTCTAGCAATGTGTTTTCATGAAAAATGATTCAATAGAGAATCAAATGCATTCTTACACAATAACCAATCATTAATCTCAAGATAACATAAACAATCCAAAAATGGGACAAGTGTCTAATGGTTTCAACCCTCACATGTTTCAGCCCTCACATGCTTCCACCCTCACATGTTACAACCACGTTTTCATTCTTCTTTTAGCAACCAACTCACACACTTCACTTATGTTAAAAATTAGGTTAAAATCATTTGATAAATGGGCAACTAGCTTAATTCTTTTGGTAGTGTAATTTATGTTACAACTATGGTCTTTTAAAATCAAAATGTTATATATACCTCCATTTTTATGCTTTATCTTGTCTCTTTTCTTTCAATCTTTTTCTTTCTTACTCTATGAAGACAATAGAGTATGAACATTAAGAAGATGACTCAATAAGTATGCTTTCGGTCACTTTAGCTCCTTCACTTCCAAAATGTACCTAAAATGAAATATGAGCTAAAGTGAGTATCCTAAGCCTTTTAAGGCATTAATCACTAAGTGTAATGGATTAAATGTATCAATAAGTGTTGGAGAAGGAGGCCCAAAAAACCATAGCTGAAACAAGTACAACCATGGAAATTGGAGAGCAAATAAAGCTCATGAAGCAAGGCATTAGTTTCTTGAAAAAACAGAAAAATAAGTTGAAATGTATTTTAGTAATTATTTTAATAAGGTTTTTTGTGCTTATGGTGAGTGTTATTTTAAAAAATGTTATGGGAAAATGGAATTGAATTGAAATATTTTGTTTCAAACTTGAATTCTAATGAATGTAATGATATGATTATATATTGGAACTTCTATTAATACTTGCAATATAACATATTAGATCTAACGATTCTCTATCATTTCTCATCATTTGCACTAGAACTTCTATTGACACCTGTAATATTTAATAATTCATAGTAATAATACATTTGGAATTGATTAACCAACAGTGTGAAATATGTTAATGTTAGATATACATATTGAATTCATATAAAAAAGTGAAAAATATATTTAAAATAGTTGAAAAGTGGCAGACATATATACATGTCAATAACACATGTATCAAAAAGGAAAGTACCAACAATATCCATCCATCCATCTATACAATATTATGTGAGAAATACATCCATAAAAACTTTTTGCTAACATATATGAAACTTTAATGTGGTTGATTTTATGCCATATTGCTTCCATCATTTGTAGTTAATTGGGAAAGTTGCTCATATAGTGGTTGAGTCAATGATGCTCTCCTCCTTTTTGCTTTCATTTGTAATTGTTGAAAAGTGATGTTAGATGGTCCTTTGAACCCTAATTGTTCAAATTATAACTTGAATGTATATAGATCAACATCCCCATACTTCCTTTTAAAAGCTACCAACCTAGAAACGTGCATGTCATTCACAATGTTTATTTGAATTAATTATTAATAATGTAATTAATGAGTATGTATGGAACTTATAGTATTTCCTTTTCAACTTAGCATAACAATATCTTAAACTATGTTTGCACAAATAACTTATATTAATAAAATGTAAAATAATCATCAATTATTATAACCAAGATAAATTGATTTAAAACTAAATGGTTATATATCAATGAAGATACTTCAATGATAACCTGATAAACATAATGGAACTAATAATTTGAGTTTGATATATAAAGTTAAACACACTAAGAAAATTAAGGTTTGTAATTAAATAAGGTTTTATACTTATGAAGATTCTTGACTAGGAAATGTTGAGCCTTCCTTTTACATTTTCTACTATTATAGCTAGAATTGCAACATTTCTTACATTTTTATAATTATCCTTTCCAAGATAGAATGTCGGTAGTTTTCAATGATTTAAGCTCATATGATCTTTTACTTCTAATCGTTTTTTTAATCTCCTTTGCGTAACTTTTTTAGGTAGTGGGTGTATCGCCTTTGCATTCATTTTTGGCCAAAAAATTGCACCCTAATAGGTTAAACACATGTTCATACAAACTAAGAAATTGGGCCTTCTTGTAGTAACCATCTACAAATATCCCAAACCTTTTCTAGAATGTTGAATACCACTTATCATATGTCTTCAATGGTATTCGTCAATGTTTTCAAAATCGAACCAGAAGTTAAATTGATAAGATAACATGTTTAAGGTTTAAGAGGTTCAACTGATATTAGACCGTTATAAAACAAGTTAAAGATTGAATAAAATTGATGAATTTGAAAATTGATTAAAAAAGATTGTCCTCACTTATCGAAAAATTTAAAGTTTAATTGAAAATAAAATTGTTAAATGAAAATTAATTGGTTTATTTTGGTTTATAAAAAATGATTAGTTTAAGAAATTTGACTAATTAATTAATAAACTGATTGGTTTTTAACAACCAAAATTATTAAACCAAATCAAACTGAAAAAATTAAAAACTAAATTGAAAGTTGGTCGATTCAAGGTTTTCACTATTAAATTGGTTAAACCGGTCAATTTTTTAAAAATTGGTATTCATATTGATCCCATGCCGAATAACTACATGATTGGTGTCTAAAAATCCTTACAGTATGTTTTCCATCACCTTTTAACACTTAATATACCTTATCTTCATTCCAGACTGTTCTCTATTGCATTATACCATTTTTATTCTTCTCCAATTTCTTTATAATGGTCGAAGCATGTACAATTTCTCTTCTATTTGTGTATCTCTTCTTTTCCATGGTTCTAATTATTTCAAGCATGCTAATAATTGACCTATCTCTTATTGGTAAGATCTGCCTTTCAAAGGTTTCATTTATATTGCTATTAATAAACAAACATTTCGATTTAAAAAATAGGTAGCATCTTACCCAACTCGCCTTAGGATATTGAAGTAATGCTGAAGCATATCTAGGTTTTATTTTGGCCAATATTTTTAGTTGCTTGTTGAAATCTTCTATATATATTAATCATGCATAATTCCAAAAATACTTTCATAAATCCTTTCCCATCCAATTTATATGCCAATTGTTGTATATATGTCTAGCACCTATTCAATGAGTGGAATTTAGTAATGTGTCTTCTATAACTCTGATCAATCCTTAAAAAAATAGAAAAATGTAGTTAATATAAAAAGATGTATTTAATTAATTATAAATATTTGAAGAATAAGATACCTGATGCATTATCATATATGACTGTAGGTCCTTCACCACTATCCAATTCTAAGAATTAAGCCATCAGATTCATAAACAATCTTTATGAATTAGTGCTTTCTACCTCTATAATAGCCTAAGCTAATGGATACATCCCTTTATCACCATCCCACTCTATTGCACTCAATAACTGACCTTATAATTTTGTTTTTGAAAAGAAGCCATCAATACCAAATTTTGGCTTTAAATGCTTCCATCCTCCTTTTTTATGGCACTAAAAAAAGATAAAGAAATATGAATAAAATGTATAACCTTACTATAATTATTTTCTTATATACGTAAATGTAATTTTGTATACCCATAATAAAGAAATATCTTCATTCCTTGCAAGTTGTAACTGAATTTATAACACCCGCTATACATAACCTACAACGATGCACACACATAGTAACCAAATTCCTATACATGCATTCAAGGTATACAATTCTATTCAATGCTATACATATACACATTACAAACATTGACATTCAATGCTCGTGTAAACAATGATGACATACTTAAGCAGAGTTCATAATGCAAATATGCTTCAACATATTATCCATATGCCAAAAATGCACGATTATAAGTCGAATATTGATAGTCAACGCTCATTGATACAAATTATCAATACGATTGCACATCGTTACAATTCATCATTACAATCAATACAAACACTCATCAATACCAATTATTCATGTTCTCATACTGTATTTCTTATTTTTGACTATTAAGTTTCCTTTCTGTATTAAGCCTACGCATTTTCTATGGGTATGGATAACAGGTGCTGTAGATATCCGAAGCTATCAAACTATGGATACTTGAAATTATCAAATTGTGGATACCCGAAGGCATCAAACTGTGGAGATATTATAGTCTCAAATGAAGACACCATTAGTGTCAAACTGTAGCAGCTGTGTTATATCCCTATAGGTATGCCTATATATCAACCACCAAAACAATAGAGGAGGCACTATAACATTTCCTTTAACTATTTGCCAATTTCACAATTCATATATTGACAAGTCATATGATATACATTTCAAGTCATAAAATCTGTATTTGTGTTCATACATGCAAGTCATAACTTACCATGATTAGAAGGATGTCAAAATCACACTTTTATAATCATACTATACACTTGTGTGCAATAAATATGCATGCAAATCATTTATGTACATATAAGTTTTCTTTGGAATGCATTATGCTCAATCTTAAATTCCAATGTTCAATCACCTAATTCCTATATGGTAAGTCCTATTTCATTTATTTGTAGGTGTTTGAAAAGCTTCATACACATTCAAAAAGGTTTAGATAAGGTTTAGTAAAAATCGAAAATGTCAATAAACTCAACATAGTGCAATTTGGGCTAAGCCCACTATAGTTTAAAAATAGGCAAACAATCAGTCCAAAAGAAAATCACATGACGAACCACTTGTTCTTTAATATTCATGTAGAAAAATTCGAATTAGGTTTTCAGGTATTCTATAAATTTGTTTCCCTATGTCTAGAGTTTCCATATCACTAACAATCAGGTTATTTGGACTTCCTAATCATGAGATATAGACTAAATATCACAAGCTGCTCTAAAACAGGAGCAACATCAGGTCACCATTTTCGATCTCAATTTCCAATATCATAAAGCCAAAATTAAGTCAGAGTCTCTGCTATAGATTTCTATTTCTATGTCTTATTTTTCATATTCAACTAAAATCACTCAATTTAGAGGTCTTTAGGCTAAGTTATGACCCAAACAATGTGACTCGTTCAACAAATCTTAGACAGAATTTCACTACACGATCTTCTCTTGTCATATTCAACCAATTCTATGCAAGATAACACCAAAATAACACGAAAGCATCATCCCATAAACCGTTCCACTTCTAAATGAATCTTTGTATCCATTCAAACAAACAAACAAAGAGAAATTAGAATAAGTGTAATCCCAAACCTTAAATTTGGCAAAGTAGTTCTTCTAATGCCTTTCCTTCACCTCGTCTTTGGTTTTGCTTCACTCATTAAATGAAAAATGATGGGATGAAGAAGGTGAAATGCATAGGAGAAAAATTTGAAGTTAAAACCCCTAAGTTCCATCCATCTCCCCTCTCTATATGCCTTTTCATGAATTTTCTATTCTTAGACACATGTTTCAATCCTATTGGACAATATATTACAATCATATTGGACCATGTGTTACAATCCTATTGGACCACATGTTACAATTCTATTGGACCACATGTTACAATTCTATTGGACCATGTGTGACAATTCTATTGAACACACACAAGCTTTAATCTTATTGGTCACACATGCTTTCCTCCGATTGGTCCATGTGTTAACTTTAGAAAAATTACATATTGGTCCTTCTTCTTCCTTTAATTCCCACACTGGCCTATAATCTTATTAATTAATTTCATTCTGATATGTCTTAATTTTGTAATGGCATAAATTTCATGCAATTTGGTTAATCATATCAGGAGTTATACCTAAAAAAAATACAAGTTGTTTGAAAACAAGGACAGTAACCAAAACTCAACTTTAAACCAGAATTAAAAAATCTTCTAAGAAGAATCAAATTTCAGTTCCTTCATCAAAATTTTATATCTATGTATCTAGTTTAATCTACAATTAGAATTATCTGGAGGTCAACATACCAAGATATGGCCAAATTGCAAAAGTCTATTCAGTGGAACCTATCCATGCAACGAGGTACACATCCCAAATTAACTAACTTCGATCTTATCATGCAAGAGCAACAGAAAAACACATCCAATGTAACCAAAAACATTCCATAAACAAATGAGATACTTCTTCTACCAAATCCCCTCACATCACATTCATAAATCCAAGTAAACATATTAAAAATTCCCATCCATATTTTATGTTTAAGTATATATGTCTATGTTGAAACGAACAATTTACCCATTTACCTATTTTTGACATTAAATACCATTATGTCTCTTACTATACTTAGATGCACTTAATTCATCATGTTTACTTCTTATTACACCTTAGACATGCTATAATACTTCTAAGGTATACTTTAGGGCCTTATAGCATTATTGAACCATGATTACTAATCTTCAATTTATGTACATATCCTTGTAACTTGGCGTATTCATTTAACAAAATTAGTTACCCTCTCTTTTCTTAATCTCATCTTTATTGCTTTACACATAATTTAGTTAAAAATATATTAAGTTTCTGTCTACACTTTTTAATCTTATTTTCCATCAAGATAGTATACTTCTCAAGAATTTTGTCCCTCAAATGTTTCATAAGGAATTGAGCTAAAGCCAATTTAAGATTGTTGGTAGTGAAACAACTATGATCAAAATTATATGTCTTCACTTTGAAGTTCCTTCTTGTCATAACTAACATATAATTCCTATGGATATCCCTTAATACAACTGACTTTGATACTATAACTTTCGCTCTTTTTCAACTTGAAATTTTATCTTATTCGTACTGCATAATCCACAATAAAGTCTTTAAATTCATTTTCATTTCCAACTTCCATCCCCAGTCTCCAATATGGTGCCACATTAAATGGATTATACCTAGTACTTAGTTTTCTCGATAGTTCACTAGGTTTTTCTCTACTTAGATATTCATCATTACCAATAAAAATATCAAAATCAGTTGAATCAATTTCAATTGGTTGATGGTCATTAGGGATATCAATTGTACATGCCCATAATTATAGTCACTATCATCATCATCATCCAGGTCTTGATCTACTTCTTCACTAACTTCTTCATTAACTTCATTAATGTTTTAATTAGCATCACTACTTCTTTACCAAATTCTTCATCAATATGTTCATCAACCTTACCAATCTCTTCACCAACTTCCATATTAACTTCTTCATTAATATATTCATCATCATCATTATCCACCATAACACCATAACTTCCCTCTTCACCTTCACTTTCTCTATCCTCTCCTCTAGATATAGGTAATATCTTTAGAGCAAGGATTAAAGTGTCTTAAAAATGGTTTACATAAACATCAACCATTTTATGGATTTTTGTAAGGTTAATGAACATGAGACAAATTTGGTTTTGATTCAATAAGTTTTAATATCTCACTAAATTTAAAATCAGGTACATTGTAATATGCCATGTGAACTTTAAGGTATCCTAAATATCTTTTCCATGTCACATATTTGCCTATAGCTATTATAATCACGGTCAAAGTTTTTTAAAAATACTTGTTTTCCCATCAAAATATTTCAACTTAATTTGTACTAGGAACTTTCTACCATAAAACAATCTTATACAATCAAATTGGGCCGTTATATACCTATTCCTAAGGAAGGGGAAATGATGGTTATTTGTTAAAATACTAAAAAATACATATCAAACCTAATGGTTTTCAAATATTAAATTTATATGAATTCTACTTCATTGTTCAATAACATAAGATAGAACATGGCCATACTTTTGGATGAAAATTCACATTGTAAAACACAAATGCAATTTACAAAATAAAGAACATAGAGAGGAAAACTGTTTATACATTAATGGTATTGGAAACTAGATGTTTTAGAGTTTTACCCCACAAATGGAAATTGTTTCTTGATTTAGTTATATGTAATTTTAACTTATGTCCATCCCACAAACTATAGAAGTCAAGCTAAGCATACCTATTGAGATCAAACCATTAGGTACCTTATTTTTCATTAGTTTGGACTTTTTTTAGTCTTTAGTAATGTTTGCAACAATTTTCTAGAGCATATAACCAAATGGATACTTATTTAAAATGGAATAATATAAATGCTCAATGTTTTCAAAATTATTTTTTCAATGTTGAATCTAATTGAAATATAACCAATATGACAAGGTTAAGAACAATTCATTAGAAGCAAGATCATTTATCCTGTTAGCAGGTTGTAAGCATAGTGACTTAACTACCCCATAAGTTCCAAAAAGAAGGCTTTACTTCTGCATAATGTAAGCCTTGATAGTATTTATTCACCTAATATACTCATATCTTTTTTCTTTATGAAATCATATATAGGGACCATATAAAGCAAACAGATGGATAGAGGGACCACAATATAAGATAGACAGAGGGACCACAATATAGACCATAGACCATATACATTAGACATAATAATAAAAAGGCTACAACAAGCAGAAAAAGACAAAGATTAAAAACACCACCCACCATGATTAATGTTTCCTATCCACCTATTTTAGTTATCCTCATGCTCCTTAGAAAATGAGCAATAGTTTTTATGAGAGAGTAAACCTGTTGAAATTGGTGTGAGATGTGAGAGAGATAAGTTAGAATAGTTGCAAGTTGTACGAGAGAGAAGTAAAGAGGAAGCAAGGGTAGGAGAAAAAGTAGAGCATGTGCAAATGAGAGTGCAAATAAGAAGGGTCACCGGTGCTTCAATTAAGGATTTGGTCAAATCCCTAATTTTAAGAATTATGGTTTATTGATTAGGAAAATTAAGGATTTCAATTAATAAAGTAACCAAATTAATTAACAAGAAATAATAATTATAGTAAGAATTTAAATTATTAATTAACCTAATTAGGGATTAAGATTAACTATTATAATAAGAAAAGACTTTATTTTATTATTTTTAATATTTGATAATGGGTCCCATTATGCCATATGGCATACATGTGATAATGGGACCCACTATCAGATTATACAAAAATAAATAATTCCATTTATCGTAGATATGAAATTTAACTAACAGAATGCTAATCCTATCTATTTAGGGTCTATTTTCTATATTTTTGAAACGTTAGGGTTCAAATTGAATGCTTTAGATAATTGGAGTTCAAATTGAATTATGATGAAAATCTTAACGTTCAAAATGCACTATTTGCCTAATTCAATTTGGACCCAAATGTTTTAGATTGTTCAAAAAGAACTCCAATATTTTGTAAACATTTAATTTAAACTCCAAGTTTATATCTTTGTCATCTTCACATTAAAAAAGTCCTACTTGACATTTTTTAAATTTTTTTATGTTCCCCTTGCCAAATGTGCATCTTATATGGAAACTTGGGTCTAAAAGTTAATGGAATATTTTTTAGGCCTATAACTTGATGTTAATTATTTGGCTTGTCATATGGTTCATATCTGCCAAAGATAACTCTTTCTTTGCAATCCATAATCCCTTTTTCTTTCCCCCTCCTTTGACAATCCTTTAAACTTTTTTTCTTCTTTGACAAAGGTATCTGCCATGCAATCCTTTTGTTTACTGTTTTGGAATCCTTGATTCATGCAGATTTATTTATCTATCTATTCTTATTTCTTTTCAATATTTTCATCTTTTATGTTTTATATGAGTTATTGTACTAATCAATCAATTACTTAGTTCATTTTATAGAAGTATAAAGTTCTTAAGTCTCTCTATCTCTCTTTTTACCTCTAATTCATCATTAACATACTTCATATATTACTCCTTTCGATATTATTGGCTCTATAATAAGACTTCTAGTCTAATTATATTCATATGTGGTTTTTGAATTTCATTCATTACAGATATTATAACTTATCATTATTTAGACTGTGTGATATGTTATTCTAATTCTATATATTTGTTGCTTTGGTATTAAACATTTTCAAAATAGAAATAATAGTGCTGACGATGTTGGGTATTTAAATAATTTTTTGCACTTGTATTCTTTTCATGTATAATTGGAATTTAGAAACTTCTAATGGAATTTTTGGTTCTTGTCAAAGTGTCATATATTGCATAGAATTATGAAAGGGTTTCCTTATAAGGGCACCTAAATTAACTGTAAAATAATTGATGAATATTTTTATATTATATTTTAAAATTTTTTACGTGTATACTTTAAGTTATCAATGTTTCTTGTACTATTTACCTCCCTATAAGATAGGTTATAAACCAATTATAGATGGGAAGTTCAACAATTATATTTATATAGTTTTGTACTTAGAATCCCTCCCTCTCATTTTTTTTGTCTCCTAAGAACATATGTGCTTGCTACAACCTCTGTGTATGTTCTTGAAAGGAAATGAAATGGTGGTATCCATTTAGATTACATATATTCATTTCCTTTCAATTTGTCTTCCCTGAATAATCAGATTATTGACTAAAAAATGATTATGAAACTCTTTTATAACTTTGCAAATGGAATTAATCAACTTCTAATAGTTCTAACTATAGTAATATCAATAAAGCGGTTTATTTTATCAAATGAATGTTTCTTTAAGGAAATCATAGAGCAATAAAAATCATGGTAGAAATTTTTTGGGAGAGCTATCTATGTAGTTCAAAAGTTAAGGGAAAATATATCTATATTGAAAAAGGAAGCTGAAAAAAAGGAGAAGTATTCAAGAAATAGAAGAATAAAATGAGCACTTAAAAATTATGAAGCAAGAAATTGAGATGTTGACTAGTGGGAAGAAATAGTTGAGATTGATGTTATTCAATATAATTGTAGGATTTATTTTAGTTTTTGTTTCATTATTCATATTTTACATAGCTGTAAAATTTTGGTATGACCAGTATCAATATACTTATAAATTATCTGTTATTATTAGTGCTTTTGTGGAATTACTCAATCATCAAGAGTATTCAGTTCCCATTTTAAAAATAAAGTCATTTAGTTAGTTTACAAATATAATATATATTTACAAAATACAACTAATATGATGTGAGAATTCTAGGAAAACATTAATTTTCATAGTATAAAAAAATTGGTACATTGAATTAATTTACAGAATAAATCAACTATTATAGTACAAAATAAATTGATTCAACAATACGTCAATTATAACAATACACCAATTATCTAGTTTATCAACAGGCAATTGGTCCCAATTGTTACTCTCTTCTTAGTTGCTATAACTTCTAATTGTCATAAATTGATCCTAGACTTACATTTAAACCTAAGACTTCTTGTTTTAAATAACAATGTAAAGAATCTTCAATTAACTTGTCAATATTTCCTTTTAGTCGTATCTGTAGAACTAGCAATTTATGAACCAACATATTAATCAATGTGTGTAACATCCCCTCACCAATGGGAAGGGTAAAATAGTCATTTGTAATAGGTTATAAGTGCTTAAAATTGTATTGACATGTTCATGCATACAATAGTGAATTTTGCACATGTAAATGACTGT
>JANQAP020000108.1:554873-566837 GCA_026874005.2 Erythroxylum coriaceum
TATTTATGATGTTAATGAAGATAAGGTTGTTGAGATTTATGACAATCAGTTGTCTTAATTGTATTAAAGAGTATCATAAGATTTTCGATTAAATGTTAGGATAGGATATCTGTATTTTCGAATAAGAGTTAGACTCCAGAAACGGGGTCTAACATTAGTGCAGTTGAAGTGGTTCCTGAAAAAGGAGGAATGAGTTTTATAGAGAATAAAAATACTGAATTAATCCTACTAGAACATTCACAGGTTGGAGAATGCACATTATCTATAGAAAGTCCATTAAGATAAGAAAAGATCATTTTCTCTTTTCATTAATTGATCAGATGCTTAAAAGGTTAGTAAAGAAATCTTATTTTATTATGTGGATGGTTACTTTAATTTCTTTCAAATTCTTATTCATCTTAATAACCAAGATATGACCTTGGCTATATGTTCTTCTAGTACTTTTTCCTATAGTATAATTTCCTTTTGTCTTCATAATGTCCCTACTACTTTTTAGCGTTGTACAACGGAAATTTTATCTAATTTTATTGAGAATGTTATAGAAGACTTTTTTTCGCCTAATATCTTTAAAGAGATTTATAGGTATGTTATCACTTTTGATCAATGTCAAAGAATTAGGAATATTTTAAAGAGGAACGAGATGCCTCTTAACAACGTCTTAGAGGTTAAGATATTTTTTGTTTAGGGAAAGACTTCATAGGCCTTTTTTGATCATGTGGCAATAAGCACATTCTTGTGGTAGTAGATTATGTGTCTAAATGGGTAGAAATAGTGTTATCCTTAACTAATCATGTCAAAGTAGTTTTGATGATATATGAATTTTTGTTTTAGGAGGAAGCCATAAATGGTGCAAAGATTTGTGATCACTTAATGTCACATAATTGTAAAGATGCTTCTAAATATTGGCCGAATCCTTTCACTATAGGTCATATGCATCAGTAACAATATATTATATATTCCTGGGTATCATAATATATAAACATGAATATACTATAGTAAATGATCTAAGATGTCAGTTCCTAGATAAAAATTCCAAGTATAACACAGGTAAATCCCAAAGTTGTCACTTTTTTTATCAATAAACATATATAATCAAAATGTTAGTTAATTACTATAATTCAACCCAATACTAGTATATAATAAAGAAAAAATGCATTAAAAAAGAGATAAATATAATTATTTTGTTACTTTTTTTACAATGAAAATTTCTTTTGCATAATAAATTCCAAACTTAAGTACACAAACACTTGCCATAAGAAATATGCCTATTGCCCCAAATCAATATTTTGTTATGTTATGCAATAATATAATAGGATTGTAATATACAATTCAAACAATATGTCACAAATCACTAGTGTTATATATAGGTCCTTTTTATCACCATCCTCCCTATGGTCAGAGTCAAATATCATAATCTCCACTACTTTAATCAAAGTGTAGCAATAATATCACCAATGCTTGTTCTGAAGTATTAGGAAAAACAACTACAAACATAAAAAAAATTCAACTCAAAGTCATTATCTAAATCATTCTTTCATGCATAAATTCCAATATAACCCGTAAGAAAGTGGGAATGTAAAAACAATAATCTTATGTCAATTCAAAAACAATAATCTTTAGAGATTTTTTACTGGTATTGACACCAAATAAAAATAGTCCCCCAGTTTAAAAATTGATAGCTCTTTATCTTCTACAAATTGATTTTTTGTTACTCTAGCAATTGTTAATATTTGTTTTCCTTATTTCATTTCCTTTGGAAGCATATTTAAACTTTTTGTCCCTATTACAACCTTATTCAAGTTCTTTTTTTATATATATATTCTTGCTTGTGTATATCTATTTTAGTAGTAGAGATCAGATAAATTTCGAGCTTATGGTAAGTTCACTTTGAATAAAAGATGAGGAGAGTACGTCACCCAAATGGCAAGTACTTGTGTGAATGAGTGATATTTTGTGAGGACCTGTTTTGGCATCTTTATAGCATATTTTTTATAAATAATATTATGTTTTCTATGTTTAATTCATTGCCTTCTATGTGAGGAATTTGAAGCTATAAAATGAGATTTAGTGTAATTTTCTTTATAATAATCCAATCTAGGATTTTTTAGATTTATCGGAAAAATAAGATGGAAAAACAACTTTATAGAAGACAAAGTGAGCTAATTATGACTCAAATATTTTGAAAAGTGAAGTCGGTGGATCGAAACAGAACAAATGCCAAACTTGCACGTAGAAAAGGCATCTATATTCAACGAAGGTCTAAGGAGCTAAGAAACAGAGCAAGACTAGTGTAAGAGTTAATCTTAGATCCATGCTAAACTCGTACTGAATTTATAAACAGAAATAATACAAAATTGATATCAATTAAAACTCGGTGTTAGGTACTAGTCACATCTTGTCCCACGAAGAGTAAAAGTTTTTGAACAAGATGAGTGCTAGTATCACCTTCTCGTTGATTCTCTTCCCTACTTCTCCTCACTCCTAATTTCACTCCTACAATATGAAGAAGAGGTTTTAGTGCAAATATTAGTCCAATAATTTGCAGGAGACCAAGCATAACACCAACAATCCGTGCTATTGATGCCGAAAGGACATGTGGCCTTTCCTTGCCTAATTTCTTCATGTTATCTTTCCCAGCACTAACATTCGAAAACTTGCATGTAATTGTCTTAAAATATGAAAACAATCAATTGCTTACAAACACTCTTGATGAGATTACAACAAAATTTTCTGATATGGTACGAGAATTAAACCAATTTTTGCTTCTGGGTATGAATTCTTCTTTCCACATACCCATGTTAAAAAAAAAACTTGACATCCTCAGGTGGTAGCTCTTTTGTTAACTGGTTTTGACTAAACCATTCTCATGTATTTAGTTTCGTTGCTTTGCTATTAACCTGCCATCTTCGAAATTTTCAGCCTACTTTGAATCGATCAAATTTTAAACTGCAAAAATATGATCGAAAATCTAGTTCAACTTGAACTCGACTTATTGCCATCGTACTGTAAAGGAGAATGATTAACACACGACATAACCCAACAGCTGAACTTATTGCCACCGTACTGAGAAGGAGAACTATTAACACAGCATAACCCATCAACACAACTTAGAGAAGTCGAAACTACTTGGGAATTCCTACTTCACTTTCACCAGATATATCCCCGAACTGACCTTGTTAAAACGGGTTTTAGAAAGGGTGGAATAATTGTTCCGAGCGAAGGAGAGAGACCCCGAAGACAAATCATTACACGTCGTTACTCGATCCATTTAAATACTTCTGTTATGAATAATTAAGATACTAGCAGCACGCGGCTGCATATTACTGGTCAATCCCAAATGTCTGATATGATCCCCAACCGCTCTATTGCTTGCAACGACCCATTTTCACCAGGCAATGAATATTAGAAACCTTGACCTTTCTCTCCCTTGTGTAATTCTTCGATCTTCTCTCTTGTTCTAACTACTTTACCCGTACGAACATTACAGAATTTCGTAATGTGGGTTCTGGGGCTTTCATTTGGGTGCCTACAGAGTGCAATCATAATAATTTCAGTAGCTTTTGGGTTGAGGTCAGGTCACTATTATTCATTTTTTAGAGTAACGAATTAGTCATTACCTGTACGCCAAAATTGACCAAGTTAATGATCGAGTGTACACGTTATTCGGTCATGTAGATACTTTACCCTTCACTCTTCATATGTTTTTCACCCCCAAACTACTAAAAATCAACTCGACGCATAGGATGAAGACCGTAACATGGTAACTTCAAATCACCGTAACCTAGTACATCCTAACTACTTCACTAATATATCCTTTTTACCATCCATCCTAAGTATTACCCAAGATCTTTCAATGTGTAGACTTCAAAGGCCTTGAGTTCATTGCCTTCTCTCACAACCTCTCTTACATTTATGGAAATCCAGCCACAAGTATCACCTCAAACACCAAAATTGTCCTCCCCTCCCCAAATATTCTTTTTGCAGCCACAACCCATTTGTTCGATGCCACAAGTGAAAAACACGCCCCACATATGTACTAGCAGTTGCCCTTTGATGACCTTTCAACAAGAACCACCCTCAAATGCATCATGCCGTTAACCACCCACAAACCAGAATAAAACTAAAAAATCGACCCAAACAGCAAATAATATACAAGAAAGAGACCAGAATGTAAATAGAAACGGGGAACTAAAAGAATTACCACCATCAATCTGACCAACATCACTGTTACCACCAATTATTTCCTTCCATTATCATATCCTATTTAGAATAACTAAAAGAATAAGGAATTAAGAGTTGAAAAAGATCTTATCTTGCTTACCAATAATTGGCAAAATAGCTGAAAGTAAGCAATTCAATCTGGTTCTCAATTTCAGTAGTAAAGAGTTGCAAAAGGAGACGGACAAGTAGATCACAAGCATCTAGATATGGAATAGGAATTTCATTGTAAACTAGGTTAACTACAACCAAAACAGTCACAGATCTAATATCTATAAGGAATATACAAAAAGAAGATCGTAAGAAGAAGAATGTTCAAAGTTTTATGGCAAATGAAGTAACCAGAAAAATACGAAAAGAACATTATGATAAAGGGCAGCAAAAAACTAACACGTGACTTTGGGCAAAAACTTTGAACTTAATAATATGTTATCACTCTAAGTAAGTGAAAAATAGAAAGGCCAAAGCAATATGTCAGCTTTGCAAACTCGCTCAGGGACATAGCTAAAAAAAAATCAATGACTAATAACTTATCATGTAATCCATTTCATAACTAAAACAAAATAAATGGGACTAATAACTTATTATGTAATCCATTTCTTAAATTACTGTAAGTCAAATAAGAATCAAACAGTTTTTCCATAGAAGTTGGAAAGATGCGTTATGTACAGAGAGGCAATCATTTGCCTACTTGCTTCACTACAAATCTAACTTCCATATATAAAAAGCATAATCTCCTGATGGCATACAATAATATCCCCAATAACATGTGATAAGCAGTATTTAAAAGATTATAATCACCTCGTATAGCTGAGAATGTGGCAGATGACAAAACTCCAAAGCGCAAAAGCACCATAAATGCAGGTAATACTTGCACAGAATTTCAAATGTCATAATTAGGATATCTCCAGGAAATGAGGACATCTACAAGTTTGCTTCCCTAATTCAATCTCCTCCTCCTAGGTGCACGAGAATCGCCGCTGTCGACATCTGTGACTCTTGAAGCATCGCTTCTCCTTCGGGAAGAAGTTGAAAGGGAGACAAGAGAATCAATTTCCATGGCCGTGTCCATTTGACTCTCTGAGTTTACTGCAGCAATGCTTGAAAAAGAATCTCTATCATCGACAGGTTGAGGCTGCTCTCTGTTCCTCCCAACATAATGATTCCTAGCATATGCCTCAACTATCCCTTCTGTAGAACTCAATGCATTGGGAAACGAAGAGAGAATTGAAGATCTTTGCGAGTGTGACTGCATTCTCCGAAGTAGAAGTGGGTGAAGCCTGCGGGTAGGCCCTGTCTCAGGGTTAGTAGTGCTGCTGGGAATTAACTCTGATATGTCATCAGAAGGCGTACTTGGATTTTGCTCAGCACGTATTCCCCTCAATGTCATTATCCTATTTAGAAAGTTATTAGTCCTATCTGCAGTTTCACGGGCACCATTTAGATCTTGCAAAGTAGTTAAATCCCGAATCATATCAAACCTACTTCCAAGACGCCGAATCATCTCTTCTACTGGGAAGTTAAAAGAACTTTGAATGCTTTGCCTCAAGCTCTCAACTCGCCTAGCATGGGGCCTAATAGGGATCTCGAGAGTTGGATCTTCCTCAGGTTGGCGAGTGTTACTCCCACGGCCATAAATTGGAGTAACATTCTTGATGGTTACTTCTCCCTTGCAGACTGGGCATTCCTTTGCATCTGAATACATATGTAACCATCGATACAGGCATGCCCAACAAAATAAGTGACCACAACAAGTGACAACAGGATCTGTAGCCAAATCCAAACAGATATTACAATCAAAGAAGCTCCCATCATTGCCAATTCCCTTTTCAACATCAGTCTTTTTCTCCAATACCTGATTTTCCAAATATCCATTGTTATTTTCACACATTTTGGAGACCTCATCCCTTCTTCCTTCAGCAGCAACACTACCCTCACCAGTCTGCAATGTGCTCATATTGCCAGAATTGCCTAACAATTGATTCAATTCCACTGAAAGGGTTTGTGTTTCATGTGGAATTTGAACTTGCCGCTGTCTCCACCGCTGTTGAGCTCTAATTCTAACAGCTTCCCTTATTCTCTCGATAGGGTCATCAACAGCTGCCCTAATTCTCTCAATAGGGTTATCAACAGCTGCCCTAATTCTCTCAATAGGGCGATCAACAGCTTCCCTAATTCTCTCAATAGGGTCATTAGCCCAATCGTCCAAATTCACCACTTCACTTGGCACTGATCCTGATGCTATCTCAGGACCAGGCCCCAGGTTCAAATCAAGGTTCATGATATCAGATGTTGCATCACCCATGAGACCACAGAATTTCAGATCAGAAAACCTGAAATTAAACAAATTGAGCAAACTCATATAAAAATTCAAGCCTTCTCACGAATGCAAAACTCTCAGATAAAAACCTTAATAGCACTCCCAACAAATCCTAGATAAGCAGCCCTAACTTAACCACAAGAAGAAGGAACCAACTTTGCGACAAAATTCAAGGCCAATAACATAAACCAACCTTTTTCGCAAACAACAGAAACCAAGATGAGAAAACCCCCACAATCACCTATAAGTTATCAAATGAAATGGAATACCATCACTTTATAATCAATTGTAAAATCCCCAAATAGATTAAACCCTTTATCTTTGGTCACCAAGACAACTTTAAAGTCAATGATTTTACAAAAGATACTACAAATGGGATAAAAGTCTAAAAATTGATAAAATGAAAGTGGCGAATATTCCAAAAAATCATACTCCGAAAGAGGCATCATAATAACAGACCTGGAACAATAACAAACGACGGCTACAATCAGCTTGCAACGCGCTTCAGACTTTGAGTCCAGTTGGCTCCGAGTTGACTCACCATTCCCTGTTCCATCCTCTTATTATCAATCTCATCTATCTGTCTGAACAAACACACACACACACACAGGGTGAGAGGGACAGAGAGCGACGAAGCGCGAGAGAGAGAAACAGAAAACGATCTGTGTAAAATGTGAACAGAAATCTCTAACCAAGACTCCACAGAGAGAGAGAGAGAGAAACTTATCTACAACACTGCCTAGATTTACTTTTTGGTTGTAGACGATAATGAAATTGAACCATAGAGATGATAGTATGGCCCATCACGTTCACCATACCTTAATAATTAGAATAAGCTAGACGGTTCAGATTGACTTGATAAAGGGCAACAAGATAAGTTGAGTGGTGGATGCGACAAGATGCCTCATTGGGCCGATAATATTTTGCTTGATCGTAAGATTCATACGACACCAAATTAGAAACTGCTTCAACAAATAATATTAACCTATTTCTGAACAGTTTCGAAAGAAAATAAAATAAAATCAAGCATGTGATATAAATTTAGAATAATATAATGGGATAGGATGACTTGAAAGGGTACAATAATGAAATAGGATGATTTCAAAGGGTAATATAATGGGATAGAATGAGTTCAAATTGATCATATTTATATTATAAATTTGACTAATTAAAAAGATATTTTAAAAATTAATTTAATTTTTTAGTTTAACTTAAGAATTAAGAATTATTATTTTATAAAGATTATCAATTTATCAAATATTCGTTCTTAAAATTTTTATTTTATAAGTAATAAAATAATTGACTCATAAAATTATTTTCCTTATTTACCATGTCGTCTAAAATAATGTTAACCCTTAATCAAGATTTTTTATTGAATTAATTAAAATTTTGACTGCATTCTCATGGTCCTAGTTCCCCTCCCCTTTTATCTTCCTCAATCATCTTTCCTTCCTCTTCACACATCTTTACCAACACTCTCAATCAGCTAAGTTTGATCTATTCACTTCAACTCTCCTCATTAATCATCGAACATCTTCACTAGCTTCTTTTCAACGAGGCATAAAGTTATATAAACCTACTTGGTGTTAGGTTATGGGAGATCCCTCATTGATAGACTTTAACTCTTACCCTATTTAATTGTTGTTATGTCTAATTACTATTAAGTTTGCATGCCTTTATATTTTGATTTTGGTTACAAATTCTTGTGTTTTAATACAGAGTTTGATGGATTGAGCGAAAATGACGTGAATATTGCGTGAATGTTGAATGGAGAATTTTGTGAATGTTGCATAAAAATGAAAAACATTGCATGAAAATGGTGTGACTAATTGTCACGGGCGTGACAATGAATCATGCGTGACAATTCTCCTTCACTCACTTTTATGGTCACGTGTCAGGCTTGTAGGTGATGGCGGATGAAACTAAAACCTAAACTCTCAGATAAATAGAAAGTAAAGAGAAGAAAAAAGGGGATGGAAGAATGGGACAAAACTGAGAGGTGGAGGCTGAGAAAAGAACAGAGAGACCAAGAGAGTAGAGGCAAAGAAAAGAAGAACAACATACTAGAGAGCAACCGCAAGAGGAATATAGCAGAGGCAGAAAGTGGGAGCTGATGCCAAAATGTTGAGCTGGGCAGGAGATCCACTGCCAGCTTCCTTATATGAGAGTTCATTTTTTGTTTGATCATTCTCGCTTCATCTCTGCTACTGTTATTGAACTCCTTTATCTTTTGTCTGTTGAACTTGTTTTCCTTTATTAGAGTTTGAAAGTCCATTTCGGTTACTTACTTTGTCTATTACTTTAAGACCTATTACTGTTAACTAAGGAATTGAAGTATATGAAGATGATGAACTTTGTTTATTCCGTGATGGGCTGATTACTTAATCTTGAGAATTAATGTAGCTAATTTAGTCGATTATGCATGATGAAGGGACTATTTTGTTGTCTTACTCTTTGCTATAGTTTCTAAGCTTATTGGATGAAATAGTGTGACCAACCTTTACATAATTTTGGAATTAAAAGAAGGATTGAGAGAAGATGTTTAATATTAGAACAAGAAACAATAGACGCTTAAGTTATGAATTAGAAATATTTTACCTTAAGTGGGTAATTGGTTGCTCATCATAACACTACCAAAATAATTAGAGTAAACTATAGCTAATGGTAAGTCTAGGTCGATTCTACAAAGAATAACTCTAATTACTTTCCTAAATTATCTATATAAGCAAAATAGGGGGGGTTTTGGTTTGAAGCAAATTAGAAGATAAAGCATAATTAAATCTATAAAACAAATCAAATTAAATAGTAACAAAGTAATAAAGTTGATGAATGAGTTGAATTTTGGTTCTTTGGTTTAGTCTTAGCTTAAGCACAATTTGGCAGTTGTCATTGAATTATCATCTTTACACGTCTCTTAAGACCATTGATCGTGAACTAACAATAAGCTCCGTTAATTCTAGTTTTTCCTTAGATCATAGTTAATTAAAAAGAGCTCATTAATTAACCCTAACTATCGGGAAACCTAGAACAAGCTTTAAGTTTATTCGGACAACTACATTATAAGTGAGAAAAATAGACTAATTTAAGTAACAATCCCACAAGCTCAGATTATTTAACTTATTTTATGTTATCTCTAACGATTTAGTACCATTAGTTGCCATATACAACCTTTAATACGACTATTGCGTATCACATTCAAGTTCTAGCTATAGGTTTTCATGAAAAAAGATTCAATAGAACATTAAAATTATTCTCATACAATAACCAATTAATCCATAAAAGATAACATAAACAATTTGAAAAAAGGCAAAGAAAATGATACACAACAATAATATGCTTAATATGCTTATCGACCTTGATTGCATCTCTAAATCGATGTTACGAAAGTTAGCCTTCCGTCTCTATCTTCAAGCTCTTACCATCGGCCATCCTCTCCATTGCCACTATCGGTGTTGAAGAACGAAGAATAACTGAAGAGAAAAATAGGAGAAGAGTATTGTTGGCTAGGTCTATCTTCCGAATGTCTTCTGTTGTCACTCCTTTTTCCTTATGTAGTAAAATTTAGGTTTAAAACTGAGTGACACTTGGCTTTCTCCATTTAATTCTCAGGTGTGAGACTTCACTGTCATTGCACAGTTGTGCAAACCTTTCATGGCTATGCATGGCCCTCTCACGGCCTTGATAGATGTTGTACAGGTGTGAGAGATTTCTCATGCCCATGCAATCCAATGTTTGGCTATGGGACTTCTCCTCCTTTTGTTCTTCATTTGACATTCTCTCTTGCCTCTTCTTCTTTCATTCCTCTTCTTCTTCATGCTCTATGAATCAATAGAATATGGAAATTGAGAAGATGGCTTCAATGACATGCTTTTGGGTCACTTTATCTTCTTTTCTTCTGAAAAGTACCTAAGATCAGATATGAGCTAAAGTGAATATCACAAGAATTCTAAGGCATTAAGCTCTAAGTGTAGTATATCAAATGAATTAACATTTAAACACATACCAAGTTCCCCCACACTTAGTTTCTGACCGTCCTCGAGCAAATCATCAAAATAAAAATCACAAATCAAAACTTTTACTAATTTTCCATATCTCCTAAAAGTAGATAACCATAAGTAAAGATGAATGACTTTCAAAACCTATAGTAATAACTCAACATTCAAATCTTCAACTTATGATCAATCAACATTCATCAACCTTAGAAACTGAGTAATTTAGAGATAGACTTAGACAAATGGTATTTAAATAAGATATTTCTATAGGTACACTTAAACATCATTCATAATCATAACAATCCAATAATTGCATATCATTTCCTTTCTCTACCACTAAAAGTCACATGCATAATCATGAATCAAAGGACTTTTCTAAGGTTGTAATGTGGGTAAGGGTATGTTGAGATGTATTTTGGGTAATGTAGCATAAAAGCCATCAAACTAGTGAAGCAAAAGTAACACTAAATAAGATATCAAGTGCACAAGTTGACATTCATTCAAAACTGGGTACTGTCAGTCATAAAGAATGCAACAACTATATTTCCCAACTTGATTCAGCTCTCATACCATAAGCCAAATGAACATAACACAAAAAATTCCCCACCCAAAACAACATCATCCTCATATGCAATATATTTAAACAGCCATTCAATACAATTTAAAGAGGATAAACTATTAATTAACAACTTTTCACAACGGTTGTATATCATCTTTGCAACTTTTATTCAAACTCACATTTTTCTTTTCTTTCCTCTTTTTTATTTTTTTTATTTTTTCTTGAATGTAAAAGTGATAGAAGCTACATCAACATATGATTTATAACATGGAATTTTAACAACTATAACCAACCCACATGTATGTATACCCCCACATTTAAGCTTTTGTACAATAACATTCATCAAGAATTAACAATTGCTTCACTAGCTTTAAGGCTTGGGTAGGTCATTCGGTTAAGTGCATGTAGTGTGGTTTATACAAAAGAAACGGCTAATAAAGCTCAAAGGGGGTTAGTAAAGGAAAATTCGCATAAGCGGGTGTTGATTGCAAAATAAACTACTATTTATACGCTGAAAACCGCAAGTATACGGATCGTGATTTGTAGTAAAAAGAAGATATCGATCCCACAAGGATTGTGCTTAAGCACCACTTAATTTAGATTGATCTTTATTTAAGAACCAAATTTTAATGGAAATAAGTTGAAAAATTAAATTAAATTAAACAATTAACAATGCATAAATAATAACGCAAAAATGTAGAAACTTGGAATTTAAGATTTTAACAATCAAAGATCACTTTTTTCCTATCTTATCTCCCTCTTATTTTGTTAATTGAAATGTGCCTCACCTAAGATATACTAATGTATTAACTACCCTCTCTCAAGGTGTAATTAATTGTCCTTAGCCAAATTAAATGGAGATGATTAAGCAATAT
>JANQAP020000108.1:585133-598735 GCA_026874005.2 Erythroxylum coriaceum
TTCTGTCCTCTGCAACCAAACACATTTCTGTTCTTGAGACGGAGACAATTGTTTCTGTTCTGTCCATCACAACCAAATAGCTCACTGTCTCCAATTTCTGTTCTGTTCCGTCTCTAAATTTCCGTCTCGTTCCGTCTCTGCATATTAGAGACAGTAACCAAACAGACTGTTATAGTACAAGGTGTCAAGAATGGTGCAATTTCTGCTCCAGTGAATCAAACTGTAGGAAATGTCAATTATAGGAAATCTTCAGCTTACCAACTTGCTGGAGCCTGGAAAAACAAAATAGACATACAACAATATAAAGGACAACTTAAACATTTCCAGGATGTCATGGTAGATGGTGTTCTCACACCACTTATGAATTTACTCAAATTTATAGCTTTTATGTGGTTGATTGAACATAGGGTTAAGGTTAATATTGGTTTTACAGCAAATGCATGACGTAGCTATAGCTAATATAGGCAATTACGGGTCGATCCCACGAAGACGGTAAGTACTAGTAGTTACCCTTTTTCTATTATCTAGCCTAAAAATCATATTTTAGTTTTTTAAGTAAAAATAAAATTATGAAAATAAACTAATTTAAGTTTAAACAATTTTGAACTAAGAAAGAGTAAAATATGAAGAAAATCAATATCAAATAGTAGTGTTTAAGCTATGAATCCCCCTAGGAATCACTAAATTATTAACCTTTTATCATATAATTATAATATTGATTATTGGACTATGAAAATTTCTATCTTATCTTAATAACTCTCTCGAGACTATTAATAACTAATCCATCAGTTGATTAATAGAAATCTTTCTAGTTAAAACCTATAGGATTGCATTATCAATTTATGAATTTCACTATTAGGTATGACCTTAATCCAGAGGATTTATATTGGCCTATCTCTAGGTTTGCATGTAACTCCTTCCAATTATGGTAGATCTATTCGTATAAGAGCATTTCTCAATCTCAGTCATATGAAATCAAATCATACACTAATATTTTGGATATATCAGAATACGAGTAAAACAGATAATTGAATCACAATAAATCAATCAATATACTTACATTAAATACAAGATTAAACCATATTGTTATCCCAAACTAGGTTTCATCACATGTAGACATTAAAAATGTTTAGTTACTAAACATGGAAAATGAAATCAAAGATAAACATGAAGAAAAACTAATAGAAAACAAAGGAATCATAATTTAAATCTTCTTTTTCTTCTATTGATTCTTCTTGTAAGTTTGGATTTGAAGTGGCTTTCTATTGGATCTCTTGATGTTAACTATGTGTTTTCCTCGTCCCTTGATCAAATAGGCATCTAATGTCTTCAAACTATTGCAAAACTTGACTCTCTTTATTTTGTCTCCACTCATGTCCCTTTATAATAAAATTTAAGATTTTTGGGATATACACAGTCACTTACACTGGCATGTGAGAGACTATATATAATTAAAACACCTAAGTTTGCAATTTCACACTAGCATATAGAAACTTACATAAGCAACGTATATAGTCGTGTATCTCAGTATACATAGGTGTGTATCTCCATATGACCAAAAATAAAATTCTTCACTCTTGAAACATTTATAGGGACTTACACTATCTTTATACATAATCGTGTAGGTCCTTAGTTGCTTAAAATCTTCATCTTAAGCCACAGTTTCATCCGAATTCTTCTCCTTTTGATCTATAAAGGAAATTATAACCTATAAATGCATTTAAAGAGAATTAAGTAACAGATATACAAACAAAACTTTAAAATATCAAGCAAAATATATTAAATATGGGTGTGTAATTATAGTCAAATATGCATTTATCGAACATCCCCACACTTAAGCTTTTACTTTTTTTTTGAAGTTAAAGATCTTTAAAAGAAACGAAAAAACAAAGTAACTTAAGCTTTTACTTGTCCTTAAGAAAATCATAATCTAAATTATCAAATTAAAAACATCCATCCTTTATTAATCCCATCCTGTCCATTCATGTTCTAAATCATTATATCATATTAATCAATTAACATACAATTAGAGTCAAATTATCCTAACTTCATTTCATAAGTCAATATTAATAATAATCACGTCAATAATCTTATTGAAATCAAAAGCATGAATCTTTACATCCTCACTGAGGTTTCACTTAAGCCACTCAAGTATTTAGGGTGAAAAGTGTCAAACTCTCAAATCAATGCATAGTATAACTCTTACTGTAGGCTTGCAATATTATCACATCTCCACTGCTTGTATGTAAACTAGAAACAAAAATCAAAAGGTCTTTATAAGGTTATAATGGGGCTTAGGTAAGGTATGATTAGGGTAATAAAAATGTGATAAATTTAAAGTAAATTTTAAAAGAAAATATTACAAAAAACTTGTTCATAATATACAATCCTTTCATTAAAAATCCATTGGTCCTATAATTTTTTATGCTCACAATTTTTTTAAAATATTTTCCAGCATTCATCATGTACCACAATTAAAGAAATATTAGACCATTCAAAATTTCAATTTTCAAACAATCAAGTAATGTAAATAACCTTTGGGGTTAAAAAAATAAGAAGGCTTAAAAATAGTATAAAGGTTAATAATTGGGTTATAATCAATGAAAAAGGCTAAGGCTCAAAATTGTCACTCCTAAAGGATAAAGTATGGTAAGGTAATTTTTAAAGAAATAGGCTTAAATAACTGTTGAATCTAAGTGGCTTTATCACTTTAGTGCTTCTACAACAACAACACCCAGTAAAAATCCCACTGAGGCGGGGGTCTGGAGAGGTCAAGTGATACACAGCCTCACTCCTAACTAGTAGAGAGACTATTTCCAAATGATCCACATGAATGAAAGAAAATAGAAAGAAAAATAGAAAGGGAAAATAAATAAATAAATAAATAAAAGAATAATAAATAAAAAGAAAATAAATAAAAATAAAATAATAATAGTAATAATAATAGGAAAAAATATAATAAAATAACTAATGTATATATATAAATAAATTATCTCTTCAATGTTTCTAATTTAACAAATATGATCTCAACATATAAAATAAAAGCAAGTTCTAGAATTATTCAAGTATGCATGATAACACACATGAAAGAATAAAAGAGCTTAAAAATTTATGTATTTTTGCACTTCGGCTTAAAAGCTCATGAAAAAGGTTATATGTGTGTAAATAATATGCAATTTTCATTCAAATTGACTATCTTAAAAATTACTAACAATATGATTTATAAAAGCAATTTTATTTTAACCACCTTCCTTTTGCATACTAATTCAAATCAATAATCAATAATGAAATAAAGTATTTATGGATAGATTTTAACTAATTCAAGATATCAGTTAATAAAATTTAATAACAACGATTATAATAAGCTTAAGTAAATCATAATCCCTTTCTGCACACTTAAAATTGTACATTATCCTCAAAGTACAAAATATAAGCATAAAAATAAAAAGTAAGAAAGCGGAGTTTGGTATTTCCTTGAGTAATACGATTTTCTGATTATGATTTTCATGATTCTAAGGTTGTCCATCTGATATGATATACTAACATCCCTACAAAATGTAAAGAAAAAGGGATTAAAACAATAAAAGAAAATGAAAATCACACAAAATATGAATATAGAAGTAACATAAAATTTAGAATAAAACCTATCCTAATTGATGAGTTGCCTCCCTTATAGCGTTTGATTAACATCGTTAGCTCGACGTACCCTGTACATTTACCATCATCCTGGGTCTATAATCAGAGGCTTGCTTTCACCCGTTTCTCCCCAAGGAAATTTAGTAGCCTATAAATACGCCACCTGTTGTAAGATAATGGTGAGGGCACAATTTATCAAATTAATAACTCCAATGGACTCCATTAATGTTCTTTCCAATGAAAACCTACTATAAAATAAGGGATAGCAAAACTCCCTGAATCTTTAATTGACATAAGTAGTTTGTCATGTAGGAAGTGGGAACCCTCTATACTCAAGGTGACTACCAATGACTCATCAGTAGTTTCCTTAATTGCCTCCTCCTCTAGTTCTTTCTTAATCTCCTTTGTTGACTCTTCCACTTTCTCTTTTTGGAAAAAAGTTTATTCCTCTTTTTCTACTTCAATCATCTTTTACCACTTCTCTACTTCCTCTTCTTCTTAGACAGAGGCTTCCTCTTCCTCTTCCTCTTCTTTCTCTTCTTGGAAAAATGGTTTCTCCTCTTCTTCATCCTCTACTACCTCTATCATATGTTCATCATCCTCTCCTACAACAACAGTTACCTCCTTGCCTTTTTAAGATGTAACTTCATTTATGAAATCGACCTTCATCTCTTCATCACTTTAAGATGTTAGTAAGCTCAGATAGTATGTGGTATTATGCTTAATATATTCATGTGAAAATCTCTCCTCGAATTCGTTGCAGCATAGTCATTCCATCCATATGTATAAGGGTTGCTCCACTTTAAATTATACATATTCTCATAGGGTACGTTCTTAGGCTAGTTATGTATGCTTGGTTTCTTCCATATATAGTTTGATGCCTGACATTCATAATTGTAATAATGACTCCCATAAATGTCACAAGACGGAATAGATATCAGTTGAGCTTCTGAAAACATATTAGGAAACATCTCTTTCTAATATGGTGATTTTACATATTACGATGACATATCATAACTCTCATAAGAATACTAACTACTCCATCTTTCCATTATAAGTTATGACTATAGCAATGAATTGTAAATCCTAAAATTAAGTCACAAACTCAAAGTCAAAGTAGAGAAGTTTAAAAGAAAATTAATTGAGTAAGCTAAAAATAAAATAAAATACAAAAAAGTAAAATAAATAAAAAATAAAGGTTAGATTAATAAAATCAAGGCTTTTATAATAATATCGTCCTCGAAAATGGTGCCAAAAACTTGATTGATCTTCTAGGGTTAAGGTCAATATTGATTTTATCGCAAATTCACAACATAGCTACAACTAGCATAGGCAAGTATATGTCGATCCCACAAAGATGGTAATTACTAGTAGTTATCTTTTTTTCTATTATCAAGTCTAAGAATAAGATTTTGGTATTTTAAATATTAATAAAAATAAACAAATAAACTAAATTAAGATTAAATGATTTTGAACTTAGGACAAGTAAAATACGAAGAAAATTTAATATCAAATAGTAGTGTTTAGGTGATGAATTCCTCTATGAATCATTAAATTATTAACCTTTTATCATGCACTAATAATATTGATTATAAAATTCCTATCTTATGTTAATAACTCTCTTGATATCATTAACAACTGATCCATCAGTTGATTAACATAAATCATTCTAGCTAAAAACCCTAAGATTACATTATCAATTTATGAATTCCACTACTAGGTTTGACCCTAATTTAGAGGATTTATGTTAGCCTATCTCTAGGTTTTACATGCAACTCCTTGCAATTATGGTAAATCTATTTATACAAGAGGATTTCTTAATCTCAATCATATGAAATAAAATCATGCGCTAAAATTCCAAATATATTAGAAGAAGAGTAAAACACATAATTGAATCATAATAAATCAATCAATATAATTGCATTAAATAAAAGATTAAACCATATTGTTATCCCAAACTAGGTTTCACCATACCTAGACACTAAACACATTTAGTTAGTAATCATAGAAATTGAAATCAAGGATAAACATGATCAAAAAGTAATAGAAAACAAAGGGATCATAATTCTAAATCTCCTTTTTTCTTCTATTAAATCTTCTTATAAATTTGTATTTGATGTAGCTTTCCATCATATCTTTTGATGTTAACTTCATGTTTTCATTGTATTGGGATCAAAATTATTGCCTCTTTAGATGCCTTAGTCACAAAACTGTTGCAAAACTCAGCTCTCTTTAATTTGCCTCCACTAACGTCCTTTTATAGCAAAATTTAAGATTTTTGGGATATACATGATCACTTACAAAAACGTGTGAGAGACCTTGTGTAATCAAAAACACCTAAATTCACAATTTCACATAATCACATAGACTTAAACAAGCAACAGGTATAAACAGGCATGTAACGCCACATGACCAGAACTAAAATTCTTTAATCTTCACACATTTACAAAGACTTACACTGTCTCTATACACGATAGTGTAGGTCCTTAGTTGTTTTAAATCTTCATCTTATGCCACAATTTCATTCGAATTCTTCTGCTTTTTGGTTTTTAAAGGTAATAATAACCTATAAATACACTTAGAGATAACTAAGTACCAAATCTACAATAAAATTATGAAATATCAAGCAAAATATGTTAAATATAGGTGTGATTATAGTCAAATATGCATTTATCAATTATCCTAAGTTCTACTAGCATTCTTCTAGAGCAAAAGACCTTCTTTCTAGTAGTTTAGGCCTGGGCTACAACTAAGTGGAGGAAAAAGGGTTAGGAGAAGACTATGCTTATGGAGGATGGTTCCTTTTTATTTAAGTTCAGCTCTAAAACTTGTTTGAATGAGATACTAGAGTAAGGACCTTGGCATATGGGAGGTCAGCCTAAGTTCATCAAAAAATGGAAGCTAGGTATTGAATGTGATAAAGGGAATATTGATAGAATCCCCAATTGGGATAATTTTCATAATGTTCCTTTGAAATTTTAGACTATTAAAGGACTTAGCTTCCTAGCTAACTCCCCAATTAAGCTAATATGTATAGATAAATAGACTGTAAGCATTGAGAGGATCTGCTTTGCCAAAATGGATGTTGAAATTAAGAAAAATGTTAAATTACTTGAAAGCATTCCTGTTATAAAGCTAGAAGAAGTAGGGGAATTGATTAGAATGGATATACCTATCACTTACCTTTGGAATCCTATCATCAGCAAAAAATAGATAACCACAGGAAGAACATTCAAAATTGAAGGACATGATGAACTCATAGGACTGGATTCTTAAGATGATACTAACTATACAAATAGGGAATAAAATTTAGAGAAGGGAAGTGGTGAGATTGTGACTGATACATAAGATGTGATAGGGGAATTTCATAATTCAAAAGAGTCAAAAAATACCTTTGATTGAAATGCTCAGGGTACTATTCATAAAAAGATACTAATGATTCCAAAGTAAGTAGGGTTAGGTTTACAGGAGAACATTATGTAAAAGAAAGAGAAAAAGGACTTTACCACTAGCTCTAGAATAAAATTCGCTAGAAGAAAAGGAAAAAATAAACAGAAAGGGGATTAACCCCCTAATAGATATGATAGTACTAATTTGGAACTTTAGAGGCTTGAATGACCCTCTAAAAAGGCAAATTGTGAGAGAGGCCATATTAGAAAAGAAGCCTTATTTTGTAAAAGAAAGTAACCTCATATATAGAATTGCCTTAAGATTTTAAGAATTAAACGAAAAATTCTCTCTAATTATGCTTACCATTATAATGGAAGAATCATATATGCTTACAATCTAGATAAAGTTGTAGTTTAAGTAAGCTAGGAATTAAATCAAATGTTAGATCTGAATTGCCAACTTTAAAGAATGTAGACTAAGTTTGAACCGAATATGGTTTATGCCTCAAACTTCTTGTTTCAAAGATCTAAACGATAAGATGTTAAAGCCATACATACTAGAAAAATTGACCCTTGGGGTGATAATTGGGGACTGTAACTGCATCTTATCTCCCTTGGAAGTAGAAGGAGGTAAAAATTATCATGTAGGCATCTATAGGGAGCTCATAAATTTGGTACAAAAAGTTGGTCTGGTGGATCTTAGTTATATGCGTCAATTTTTCACTTGGAACAACAACAACAACAACCCCACTACATAAGGCTCCTTGCTTTGTGAGGGTTGAAGGAGTGACATCAATTTTACGTAGCCTTCCCTTTGTATTTTATCAAGAGGTTGTTTCTATGACTCAAACCTGTGACCTTTTTGGTCATAAAGGAATAACTTTACTAATTGCTCTGAGGCTCGCCCCATTTGGACAAATAAATAGTAAGGAGATTTGTTAATTAGGAATAAGCTAAATAGATTAATGGTAAATCAACATTGGCTTAAAAAATTCCCACATTGTTATGCTCATTTTGGTGATAACATTTGTGTTGATTATTATTGGATAGATATTTTGAGTTTTTATTCCTCTAAAATATGAGGAACTCCTTTTAGATTTTTCAATGTCTTAACACAAAGATTAGGCTTTCAAGAATTAGTGCTTGTAAAATTTAGTATAGAAGTGAATGGTTATAAAGCTTTTCAACTTATGAAGAAACTCAAACTTGTTAAGGCTACAATTAAGGAGTTTGCTAAAGAATAGACTAAAGGAGTATCAGAAACTATAAACAATTTGAGACATGCTTAAGAGAATTACTATAAGCATCCTCATAACAATGATATGAGAATTTTGGAAATTCAGAGATTGAAGGAGTTCCAAGAGGCTTTATCCTTGCACAATTTAATTTTAAAATAGAAATCAAGGATCAGTTAGTTAAGGGATAAAGTTGGTAACACAAAATTCTTCCACTCTTTCATCCTAGTTATAAGAAAAAAAAATAAAATAATTGAGGTGCAAGATAATTTTGGGGTTCTGCAAATTGATCAAAGCAAGATTTGAATTTCTCACTAATCTGATGGGATTTATAGACAATAATATCCTAGGGAATTTAACATTAGAAGATTCTTTGAAAGATTAATCAATTAGGATATGAAGGAATACGTGGTGTCACCCATCACGTAATAGGAGATTAAATAAGTTTTATTTGGTTTGCACCCTTTCAATGCACTAAGACCTGATGGATATTCTGCCTGTTTCTTCTAGGAGACTTATGATATCATTGGTAAACTATTCACTAAAGTTGTGGAGGAATTTTTCACTTTATTAAATATGTTGAAGGAAATGAACCGAACCTTTATATGTCCTATTTCAAAGAAGAAGAATCCCTCATCTATGATGGATTATAGGCCTATATCTTATTGTATTACTATTTATATAGTAATCGCTAAGAAAACAATTTGAAATAAGATATAATGGAACAAAATAACAAGTTAACCTAGGTAAAACAAAGTTACCTAGGAGAGGGTAGTTTGAACTCTTTTTTTAAACATTATTAAACACATATAGACATATAAATGGGTTATGTTGAATTAGATTTAACTAAAGTTTAATTAAAAAATATGTAAAATTTGTAGGCTTATATCTGATCCACTCTATGAAATAAGCCTGAGTTTAAAACCCAAATTTGATCTATTATAAAAAAAATTAAATTTGAATCTAACCCATATGTCCAATCTATTGTGCATACTGAAATTGATTTATATTTTATCATACGAATCATATGAAATTTTAATAAAAATAGTTAATTATTTTTAAATAAAATTAACTATAAACTCATTTTAAAATAAAAATGTAAATTTTTAAATAAAATATTTATTAGAATCTTAACTAAGCTATATTTCTCAATATCTACTTTTTTCTCTATCATCATTGCTTGAAGAGGAATCATCATCAGTCATCATAATAAATAATTAAAATATAATAAGTAATATAACTAAAACAAATAATAATTTTTTATATGAAATAAATTACATGGTATAAGTCCTTTTGTACCTATCCAATTCTTAAAAGTGATTATATTGTTTTTGGTTTGATTGAACTAGGAGATGAACTAACTATCTTTTTAGGTAAACTAAATGTGGATTCTGAAGGCACTATATAAATAAGAATAACAAAAAGATCTCTAACCAACAGAGCTAAAGTGGGAATTTTAAAAAAAAATCTCAATCCAGTATTCTAATATATCATTGTTATTAATAGAGGTCAAAATTCATGTTTTGATAATAAAAATATAAATACTACTATTGATATTTTTTTTTTTATGAAAGCAATAATGGTCATGCATAAATCAAGATATATCTCATGAAGACATTAAAGAAAAGCTGGAGTTGAAGTTATTCAAGCGAAGAAAAAAATCAAGACTAAGGAAGAACAAGGCACAATAAAGTTATAAATGAATATATAATGTTTATTACACTTCCTACTCGGTTACCTTGGTATTCTTAAAGACCCACTATATATAAACACATTATCTATTTAACTCATTGCATTATTCTTTTCAATCATTAAGAGGAACCAAAGTTTTGATTTAAAAAAAAATCTCTTGATCCTTAAACAATCTTTGGGGAATATTTGGAGAAGTGTTTTAGTTAATTTAGTATGAAGGAAATTAAAATTGATCATTTGAAGATGTCGAAATCATAATTTTAAGTGTATTAGTTAACCTATATAGTTTGGTGTTCAATTAATGTAGGTTAAAGTTGTTTAAATTTATGAATTGAGAGTTATAGGGACATTGATTGATACATTTTTCTAGATTAATAAAATACACTCAACACTCAAACAGTTTAGAAAGTGGAGTATAACCAATCAAATGGCGTACCTTAAAGCTACCTTATGATCTGATCTTTCTTCTCTTACGAACATATGATGATAGCACCAAAGGATCAGATACTTTGACAAGGCCATTAATGAAAAAAAATTGCAGCTAATGAAATACTAGCTATAATGTCAAACCTAATAGCTTATTCTCTTCCGAAAGATCATCTATGTGCAAAGAGAAGACTAATTAATGGAACAGTTACCATCAAATAGTCTAAAAATGGAAACTCTTATAGGAAAGACTAGCATGGATAATGGTTGAGCGCTTACTAATTCAATTCCAAACAACAAATACGAACCAATAGCAAGAGTCCTAATGGCTAAAAGACTTGCAACTACTTCTGTGTCATTTTTCTCTTCTTTTAATGCTACTAATAGTTTGTATTTGAGTCCTCTTTCCGTTATTCTATGTCATTGGCTTACTTAAGCAGTAGTGGATAGGCTTACAAAGGAAAGCAGTAAAGGATCAAAAGAGGATCCTTTAGGGTCTCTGCCAGTGACTACCCAACTTGTTTTAAATATTAAATTAAATATTCTACTAGTTATGAAATTCATTTTATGAGGAAATTTTTTAGGAAGTGATATTTTTTAAATTATATTTTAAATGTCATTAGCTTTCCTTATCTTTATCTCATACTAAGGATATGATTTATGGGAGAACAAGAAAAAATTGGCTGAAAACAGGAAAGATTGGCTAAAAACAAGAAAGATTGGCTAAAAATAGGAAAGATTGGCTTCATTCTATTCCCAAGAGAAAATTCTATAGCAATGTGATAAGATGGGATAAGCATCCTATAATGTAACAGTAGGTAAAAGCCAAAGAGCTCCAAACCACCCACCAAAATTGGAGGAGAGAACAACTACTTTCATTTTTATACATGTTTATCAATTAAAATTACTTCCTTATACTAAAATGGAATCATGAGCCTATTCATGAAGAAAATAAAATGAACATTAAGAAGTGGCAAACAAGAACCCAATCGATTTTGCTATTTTTTTCTCTTTTTTAGTAAGGGCATGAGAAAAAGAAAAAGGTGTAACTACTATTGTTGACTGGGAACGAATGCTTAGCTTTGAGGAAAACCCTAGAGTTTTTATTATAAAAGGCAGTCTTTGGTATAGGTCTTACATAGATAAGGAATTGGCCAGTCTCTCTTTCTATTCTAACTAAGGTCTAACATAATCAAGTTCAAATATAGTAAGACATAATGTAAAGCCCCACTTCCACCAGGCATATGCCCGAACATCTCGGAGGACATTACGACACATGCCTTGTGAAAGCGGCATGTTAGAGTAATCTCATTCACTTAATATGGCATCATACTCATGTAACACAAATTTTCAAAAGATCAAATCCTCATTTCTATTTATAAAACATATTTACACTGTAGCATTTCACTATATAATCCATACACATATAATATCAGAAAAAAAATCTCAGAGTTCACTACTCTTTACAACATGTTCTAGATGAAATGAGGAATTAACTATACACAATCTACTTAACTCCTCAAATATCAGCTGACTGACCTTTGAGCCATTTTGATCCCAAAAATGTAGTATTAGATTTCTTCTAGAACGTCTTAAAAGCTAAGTCTCCTCTCGCGTACCTAAAAATCAACATTGTAAATCTGATGAGTTTTGTGAACTCAGTGAGTGAACTGTCATCGATCTGCTCACCCCTATCAAACCACAAAGACAATTCTCCATTCAATTTACAAACGAATCATATCAACATATGCCGAATAGGATCGTTCACTCATTTCAAATCACAAGAACAATTCACATTTTATAACACAACACATACTCATTTATTTTCCACTATATATCAAACAGTTCATTTATTCATTTCTATTTAATCATAAGACACATAAAAGGATGTATATGCAAATGCACATATGACTCCACTTTTGTTATTACTTTGTTATGACCGAGCATCTTTTTAACTGTCCCGTATCTGTTGTGGATATCGGGCTCATTGATAGCTATCTCGTATCTGTTATAGATATCGAGCTCATTTTAATACTGAGCCTGTGGCTCTTTATACACATTTTCTGAGCTTTAAACTCTTTTTCGCTTGCCACTCCGATCACAACTTCCTTTATCTGATCATGCATTTCAATATAATGAGATGCATCATTTCACATATTACACTTTCAACAACTTTCATTCATTTCATAAATAGTCACTTTTCATATTCATCAGACAAAGTTCGGCATTCAAAATTTTTGTTGAGTATACTTATTTTTCCCAATTCAAATTCAATTATGAACACTTCCAATGCAAATCTCAATTATCAAACTCCCAACCATAAATGTCCAGAATTATCACGTTTAGATCATTCACACTTTAATAACTGAAATATAAACAGAACAAATCAAATCATAGTGAGTAACATCTAGGTTGACTCACAGTAAGCTCCAGATAGCTATCGCCTCAATGGACCGATAATGTTTGGATACAGGCGTTTGACTTACACTTTTATAATCATGCAATACACACATTATACACATTACTAATTGCACAATCATATTAGTACTCAATCATACACATATTATAAATATTATGTACAATGCATGCTCAATTGACTTTCTCGGGTGTGTGTCCTTAATCATAAATCTTGATCATTCAAACATTATTACTTGGATATGTCTAGTTTACACTTAGGTTTTCACCTCAAGAATACTTGCTAATTCTAATATCATCAATAATTTATTCACCAATGTTATTCTAGCAATTTACAATCACATAATATCAAAATTTCATTCATTCATACCTAATATACCTTACTCATCTCCTTTAAATCACGTTAGCATTTCTAAGAACGCTTCATTACTAAGATGACTCTAAATTTCCAGATTTCAAACACTTGATATCAACAATCCATTATTAGGTTATAACCTCAATTATCAATCTAAACATATCAAAAATTTTATCAACTAATTCAACATCAAACTAGGTTCATTTTATGCCTCAATCAGGTCTAAATACACTATAGGAAAGTATCTTAGCATTATTTGATCTAACATTCACATATAAGAGAAGTATTCATGTTACCACGAACGTGGGTTAAGCTAGTTGAAACTTCTAGCCATTTCTTGCATTTCCCATAATCGTGGAGGCATTCCCATGATCGTGGATTATCATATCCGAAAATCCTAACCAACTTCTTCCATGTTTTCTAGATTTTTAACTCCTACATGTTACATCTAACA
>JANQAP020000109.1:9129-19520 GCA_026874005.2 Erythroxylum coriaceum
TTATATATGAAATTATGATGTTAAATGCGCCATATAAGTAAATGTTACGTGGGTGGACATTCCTCCACGTGATTAGGTTTGACTTTGTCTTTAGCATGTTATTCGATTTTATCTGTCATTTTGTTTCAATAATTCCTAGTTCTCTGCCTATACTTTTGGGACAGCGATCTGAGAAGCAGGTGGGTAGTTTATTTGTAACTATGGTCCTTATAAATTAATGGGCACAGATAGTAATAAAGGCATCGATCAATTAACATTAACATTGACTATTTGTCAGTTGAGGTCAGGTCTCGTCTATAAAGATCTATTTTATCTTGTCTTTCCTTTGCACTCTCTGTGTTTCTTCGATCCATCATAGGTCTTAAAAAGGGGTACGTTCCAATAAATTAAAATTATGAGTAAATAAATAAATAAATTATCAATTCATAATCTTGCATTTTATGAGATAAATTTTCAATTAAATAATTCCTTTTAGAATCACTAATTTCTAATATAGTTTTCGTAACTTAAATTCAGAACTCCAACTACAGCTCATTTTGACAACAGCATGCGGTGGAAGAATCTTTACAGTTGGCAGCTTAAAATTGACAAGTTCTTCAATTGCTCTTTTTTAATTGTGATATTTCCACGTCTCGCGCGTACAAGTCCATATTTCAGAAATTTATATGAAAAAATAAGTCGTCAGGAGGTGGGAAGTGGGATACACTTGGAACTTGCATCCCTCTTGAGTTGAGATTTGAGAACTCACCCCAAGTGATCTGTAAGTTAGGAATAAAAATAAAAAAATAAAAAAAACAGAGAGAGAGGGAGAGAGAGAAATGACAAATAGGGAACAAAATAAAAGGAATGTAAAGCAAATTGACATAAAATTATATTTAATTTGGTATGTTGATTTTTACTAGTTACTAAATTTTTGTTGAAAATATCATAACTCAAAATTGAATATAAGCCTGAATTCTTGGAACAAATACTCGGATACTCTTTCAACGCATTCTAAACAACGGATGCTTGTTGGTTTTCTAAACGTTTTAACTGAATGCCAATCTATTAATATTTCACTCTACAGCTAACATCTATGACGAATAAGGGTTAGGGGTTGCATGCGAGCGTAGTACATATATAAAACTTTGTTTACCCAACTCAACATGCCCGTAACCTACCTTATATTCTCAAAAATAACAATCAAACTCAGAAAATAATCCGATCGCGTAGGTATGTTCAAAGTAGAAACAGACCAAGTTGAAGCTTTTCTTATTTAATTTAGTGTAGCAACTTGGTAGCATTCTTTTATTTTCGCTGTAAATAATTTCCGACCGGCGCTTCTCGACCATTTTTTCTGGTGAGAATCATTTCAGAAATAGTTTTCTAATGGACCTTTTTCATAATTATTAATCACTTGATTAGGATACATAAGTAACAGTCATTAAGGAGGGTTTAATGCATGAAGTCAAGATGGTCTTTATTTGGGCGTCGACAAACGTGCATTTCCCCCTAAATTAGCGTGTTAGTCAAACACTGCACCGTGTTAAATCATTACATTTCCTCCAATGAAATGTACTTGGTGATGCTTTCTAGAAGAAGAAAGTCTAATATGACCAACTACAATCTTCACGTGGTGAAACTGTAGGTACTCGTTTTCCCTCGCTGACTAGGAATTTAGTGTAGTTTAGGCTCTTCTTGCCATTAATAATCAATAAACATGAACTGGAAATGTTAATTGGATTAGTATGGTGGGCATAGTATATGATAAGCAATTCGTAGAACTGTTCTTGCAAATAATCTCCTATACCTAACGATTTTAGTTTGGGAAAATTTTTCAATTACTTGAGGTCATGTCATTTTAGAAATGTTAGGAAATATCATTAAAAAGTTTCAGAAGCTGGGTTTACTGTCGGAAAAGACTTTGATTATTCTCTGCTGCTGTCTCGCAAATTGGGATAATGACTTCCGAAGAAGTCATTGCTGCAAGCCCGTATTGATCATGGTCAAATGTTGAAATTTAATACAACTTAAAAATATGATCAGATATTCCTTAAAGCTATAGGGATCTATTGATCTCCTTTTTTGCTTGTGATTGTTCTACTCATTTTTGCTTGTATTGAACAATTGATCATTTCTCATAAAATGAAAAGTTTGTTAAGAAGTTTTAGGTAGGTACTACTGTCAACGGTGTCACATGCACAAGCTCCTTAAAACATGTACATCGGGGTTGTTGGCTACGTAAAAAGAAAAAGAAAGTCATAAAAAATATCGAAAATTCAAGGAAACTTCATGGCCTGTGTACAAAACATGAAGTTGACCCAACACAGTTTTAAATTTCTGCTGATAAGAGCCTCCTGTAATCCTATGCCCATCACTTTTATTCTCTTTTCCTGAACATACCATCACCAGCAATTTTCCTGTTACCAACCGGGTGTGGCAAGATGCTCGTTCTTCCACTCATTAACTTTCTGTCATTAACTGTACTCTTAAGTGGCTGTCTTGTCCCAGTTGTGTGCTTGGAGTTTGGATTTCCGGAGTTTGAAGTACACAACCAAGCTGATTTGATCCAACACAACTCTTACATAGCTCTCAAGGCCATCCAAGTTACACCCGATGTTAACGGACATTCTATACAAAATTTCTCAGGACGTTCCTTGTTCAAAACGCCATTCAGGTTGTGGAACAACGAAGGCAAGAAAGCTTCTTTCAACACCTCATTTGTACTCAGGATCAAGAACGAGACCAACCCAGGTGGAGAAGGCTTGGCATTTGTGTTGACGGCAAATGAGTCTCTTCCAGAAAATAGCCATGGACAATGGCTCGGGATTGTAAATTCACAGTCAAATGGTTCTTCTCAAGCCAGGATTGTGGCGATTGAATTTGACACCAGGAAAAGCTTTGAACAGGATATTGACGACAACCATGTTGGCCTTGATATCAATAGCATCTACTCAACCACGCAGGTGTCTTTGACCAGCCGTGGAGTCAGCATCGATTCAAACCAGGATATCCCCGTTGTTGTTGAATATGATGGCAGGAATTTGAGAGTGTTTGTGGGGAAGAACAGTACTGAACCTATTATCAATGAGCCTATCGATCTTTCTGTCTATCTTCCGCAGAAGGTTTACGTGGGATTTTCTGCTTCAACAAGCAATTTCACTGAACTCAATTGTATAAGGTCATGGGAGTTCAACGGCTCCAAGATAGACGATAACAGCAACATCTTGTGGATCTGTATCGTGGTTCCTGTAGTAGTGGTGGTGTGGATTTGTGCTGCTCTTTTCTGGTACTGGAAAAGGAGATATGACAAGGCCAAAATAGAGGATTCGTATCCAAGCATAGAAGAAGCAATCATGGGGTCGTCAACAGCACCACAGAAGTTCAGACTCAGAGAACTTAGAAAAGCGACAGGAAACTTTTACCCCAAGAAAAAGCTTGGAAAAGGAGGATTTGGAACAGTCTACAAAGGAGTCTTGGGACAAAAGGAGGTGGCTGTGAAAAGGATATCCAAGAAATCAACACAGGGAAAGCAAGAATTCATAGCAGAAGTCGCTACAATTGGCAACCTTCACCATAGAAATCTGGTGAGGTTAATTGGGTGGTGCTATGAAAGTAAGGAATTCCTTCTTGTTTACGAGTACATGTCTAATGGAAGCCTTGATAAGTACATATTCAGTGACGGAAGAGGAAACGAGCCTGTTTTGACCATGAGCTGGGAAAGAAGAGTTAGCGTGATAACGGGAGTGGCCCAGGCATTAGAATACCTGCACAATGGTTGTCAGAAGAGAGTGCTTCACCGGGACATCAAAGCTAGCAACATAATGTTGGATACAGATTTCAGTGCGAAGCTGGGGGATTTCGGCCTGGCTCGAACCATCAAAATAAGTGAACAAACTCACCATTCGACAAGAGAGCTCGCAGGAACACCTGGCTACATGGCTCCGGAGAGCATTCTCACCGGAAGGGCAACAGTCGAAACAGATGTTTATGCCTTTGGTGTGCTCGTCCTAGAAGTTGCTTGTGGAAGGAAACCTGGAGGCCAAGCAGAGCAGAACGACTATACCAGCAACATTGTGCATAGGCTGTGGGAACTTCACAGGAACGATACCATTATCAATGCTGCAGATCCTAGATTGAATGGGGCCTTCGATCATGAAGATATGAAGTGTGTGCTTGTGTTGGGATTATCATGTTGTCATCCGAATCCAAACCAAAGGCCCTCCATGAAATATGTTTTGCAGGTTCTTACAGGAGAAGCACCAGCACCTGAAGTGCCCAGCGAAAGACCAGCTTTTATTTGGCCACCATTGCCTTCATCTTTCAAAGACATTGGCCATTGTCAAGACAGTGCCCAAGTAACTGGATTCACAGAACTCAGAGGAAGATGAGTCGTATTCCTAAAGTTTTGGATTGGGAATGTGGGATGATTATGATACTAAGTTTTTCATTTGATTTTTTTTTTTTTGGAAAAATGACTCTCATATTTGGAAGAGTCATGCTAAAATAGTGCTTGTAGATGTTCTTTTATGACTACATTCTTTTATGTTCAGAAAGCAAGAAACCTTACAGATTAATATTGTTATGTAACCCATCATTTAATACTAAATGGCTTGTTAAACTGTCTCTTAGTTTTCAGTCACAAGCTTAAATTGTTCATTTTTTCTTAAGCGTATCTAATGAGCAAATGCAATGCAACCGGTTACTTGACCAGGATAATTATGAAGGCTCAGATCTATTTACAGCTCCTATTGCTTCTCTATCATAAAAAGATGAGATCTTTAACGATACAGTGAAGGGATCAAATTCACCGAATCATTTATCAAAAATAGAATCTGGAAACATTTGAAGATTTCAAAGACAAACAATTTATATCATATTCAAAAATCCGCATCGTGGTCCTTGTAACAGAAAGAAACCAAGAAGTTCAATTGCTTGGAAAGAACCTTTAGTAGCATTGATGGAATTTACTTTGTACTGTTTTCTCCAACTAACTCCCATGAACTGCTTGTTTAGCTGCTGATTTCATTCATTTATAGATATGCTAGTGTTAGTTCTTAAACATGCCTTTTAAAATCCACAGTTGTTTTCTTTCTTTTTTAGTTATAACTTCGAGTGAAGTGCAGTAATTCTACAACTCTTTAACAAAAAATTTTCCTGCATAACTTTGAATTATGAACGCAGAAGAGTGCAAAGATCTTGCTTTCATATGTAGAATCGGACAAAATTGCCAATGAGATTAGGGCCAATCATTAAAAATTTCAATTAATTATGTAGGTCCAACAGTAAAAATTTTAAACCGTTTAATTTTTCTATTTAAGTTTTAACTTTTCGTCTTGATTTACTTAAATAACTCTTATTTTTAAAAACTGATAAATTTGTTAATTAATCAATCAACTTTTATAAATTAATAAATTCTTATAAACTAAAATAAATCAATTAATTTTATTTAACAATTTTGTAATTAAACTTTAAATTTTTTCATAAATAAAAACAATCTCTTTCAATTATATTTCAAAATATTTAACTTTATTCAATTATCCATTGAATATTTTAATCTTTAATAGTTTTTAAAATATTTGTTAAGGAATCAAATCTCCGCAAATTCTAGCTATTCACAGCAAACATTGTATGTCAAAATAATGCGTTATTGATTTGATGGCTTTAATGATAGCGTTAATTAAGGGAAAAGTTCTATCCGTACTTAAGTTTGATCATTAAGTGATTTTAATTGTGTTTTTAACAACTTTAGCCAAACGATATCGTATTATAATCTACATAGTTAAGTTTATAATGACTTGGAGAGAGGGTACAGTTATTTACGTGGTAAAATTTATTTTCCTAATTATTTCGAAGATAGAATTTGCTACACAAATATGACATGAATATTTTATGTTTCATCAAAATCCGTTCTAGCATCTTAGAACCCAAATTGCCTACCAATGAAATATAATATAATTCGTATATAGATCGAAATTTGTGCAATTTTGAACGTCTCATGGTTATCCATAAGGACCACAAAGTCAAAATTCCTTAAAATGGAAGTAGACCTGCTTCCAATAAAAGTGGAAACCAGCTGAAAGAAACAACACGATCTTCAATATAGATGTGCTCGTCCCGCCTAACATCATTAGCAACCAAAAATAGAGGTAGATGACCTTAACTCTAATCTGTCTGCACGGTCAAATCCTGTATGCCCAAATCATGGTACGTATTATGCACAAACTGCAGTACTGGACGATCATCAACTCCATTTTTCACCTATTTTCATAATCACCCGGGGGAAAAAAAAGGAAAAAAAGGAGCATATTTTACAAACCTTCATCACTCAAAAGTTGGAACATGGAACAGATAAAAGCAAATCACAGCAGAAAAAATAGGCAAATTTGAGGAGTCACCTTAAGTGAAACGGAGCCAATAGAATGACCCGGCACAAATTCCCAGAAACGAGCTTGAGAAAGTTCACTAACATCTGCCCGACCAGAAATCTAACAAGTCAATAAAGTTTTGAAAGACAAATACGTTAGTATGTGATGTATATCCTATCAATTGCAGAATAAGCTGCTGCATCCTGACACCAGAAAAGACTGAAAATTTATCAGCACACTGAAATTAGCAAGTGAGACATATTTACTTTATCCATCCACATGCACGCCATAATTATTAGCAATTACACAGACAGATGCAAATAGAAACAGAGGAAAGAGGCACTTTAGCTCAGGGAATGAACGTCATGTAAACTGAGAAAGGAAAAGTACTCGTTAAATCACATAGACCCCTCCCCAACCTTCTGTCACAGCCAAGAAATTGGTTCACGAAAGTATAAATATAGAGATAATGTTAAATTTCTCCCTTCGTGTGGAAAGTAGGATATTATTAACACATCAACATTGGCAATCAAGTTAACATGACATTTGTAGGACCTTCACCTGTCTTGAGCATTTGCTTAATGCCGAAGATGGAATGCTAGCTGGTGCCATTTGAAGCAAGATGGCACCAGTAGCTCTGAAAAGCGGCATGACAATCATAAAGACTGCAACTGAAACTATTCCCAAGCATAAAACCTCAGCATTTTTTACTCTGAAAAGAAAGGGAAAGGACAAGACAGAAAGAAAGATTTAGAGGAGGTATAAAATGAAAGAGTTTGCCTAATAACAGCAAAGAGGAAGAGAGGAATAGATGAAGATCATGCTATACCCAAGAGACAGGAACCAGGATGCAAGTATCAGACCTGCACTGAGATACATAAGAGTGCACTAATTTACCATATGTATACCAAGAAGAAAGCAAGGAGATTATTCATGTCAAATGAGAGAGAGTGGAAAAGAGAACCTGCGTATTGAATCAGCAAGAACATGGAGGCAAACCGAGTGATAATTCATATCTTCTGCTTTTCTATAGACTGAAAAAATGTACGCATATAAATACAAATGATAGGGATAAAACTGACAGCTATCATTAAACTTAGTCTTATTATATTCAAATCCAAACAATTTAACAGTTCGACACGGAAACTAAAAGATATATGTCACTTCATATGGAATCTTGCAAGTGGAAAACAGCTTCACAAGCCTTACCTAGGTTAACACGAGCATAATTCCTGAAGAACCAAACACCAATAAGATTCACGAGTAAATTTGTCACAGCTGAAACAATCAGATAATGCCTACAAGATGGAATGAAAAATGACTTTACAAGAAGTATTATCAAAGGCATAATATTCATGTTTAGGATTGCATGTATTACCAATGGTACAGGGATCAGCAGTGGCTATCCTCCCTTACTAGAGGGCATAAAGATAATGGACTTCTATATAGTTTGGTCCTTGGTAGTTTGGTTTATAGTGTTTGGTGGGAAAGGAATCAAAGGGTTTTCAACAACAAATTCAGCTTTCCGAAAGAAGTGAATGTAATATTAGAAGAATCAGGTAATTGCTTATAGCTAGAGGGCAAAGCCTGACTCTTTCTCCATTGCTGAGGGCAAATTGGTTATTCTAGTAAGCTATCGTGGTCCTGAATTGTTACATGTCTGGTGCTACATATGAGTTGACTCCTATGGTCTTGATTTGTATAATTTTGTACATTCCATGTAAACACTGATTATCTATCGATGCAATTTATTTACTTTCAAAAAGAAAGGTGCAGGGATCAAGTAGTACAAAAAAAAAAAAAACCGATTTAATGATGTCAAAGTCAGCATAAATTAACTCACTTGTGTTCAGATTCATCCTGAATGAATGCATGAAGTGCTTCAACAGCCAAGGAGAAAGACAAGAACAAAAGAAACAGCTGTCTACATGAGCAGCAAATTCAAGAACCTCAGATGTTAGTGCAAAGAAACAAAGCTAATTGCAATCAATACTTGGATACCAGTAATTTGCAGTAATACAAAGTTTCCTACAACATCTTTTCCTTATACCAAATTCTTTGTTAACATTAACCTATCAAAAATGTTCATTTGGCTACAAGTTTCCATTGTCAGGACAGCAACAGACATGCACTACACTTGCAAGTGAATTATTCTATTCTCAATTTCAGTTAAGTATCCGCTTGTGAAGGGTACAAATATCCGAAAGGAAGTTTTTTTTTTTCTCTAGACTGGTGACATTCTTGACTGAGGTAACAGTGCTCTATAGAGATTTAAATAACAAAAAATGCAACACCTCACACATTGCGGGCTATGTTCAAGAAAAGAAATCTCAAAAAACGAATATGGACGCACTAATGCAGTAAATGAGCGTTACTTACAGCATTAGTGAAAGCAGCTAGCACCTCAAGCCTTTTGTATCTGGTACGAAGAAAACGATTCAACCATAAATGCACGTTCAGAAATCACATTGAAACAGTTAACTAACATACAGATAACTGAATATTGACTCAACAATTTAAAACTAACCCATAAGTGTAGACACGATCAGCCTTATTCCGAGACGCAGCCATCGCAAATAACGAAAATGTTAACAGTCCACATCCAAACGTCAAGTGAAATGCATCAGATACCAAACCTGTAAGCATAAAAATTATTTTTAAAAAATAACTTTTTCAAGACACTGAATTAAAAAAGAAACAGAAAAAGAACTGTTAATTATAATGAATAAGAGTCACTACCAACACGACCCGTAAAGAGCCCGATACCCAATTCGGCAGTAGAATAAGCGACGTTAAGAGATATCATAACAAAAAGGCGCTTCATCTGACGGCCACCAGACCTCAGAACCCTAAAAATAGAAATAGCCGAAACCAAATCGGAGGATGATCTCTTGTCGTCGGAATCGTTTTCGTAGGAGTAAATATCGGGCGGCATATCGATGCTCGAAACAGAGCGGGTAAGTAGAGGGATGGCAGACTCGTGAGAAATGGGAGTGGATGGAGGGTCTTGCGAATGGCGAAACGAAGATTGGCGCCAATAGTTGAACCTGCGATCATTGGTACCAATTACGGGGCTTTGTGGATCGTGTTCTTGATTAAACGAATTGATTCCCTCCATTTCAGATCCTAAATTGAGACAAAATAATTAAAAAAAACAGAGACTTGACTTTGGACTGCAAAATTTAAACTTGAAATTAAAAAAAAAACTTTGGTTGGAGACAAGAGAAGGGGAATATCAAAGGTTGTAACAAGTTAGTAAAGTATAACGAGAACTGAAAGAGGAAAGGGTGTGATCAGAGTATAAACTTTATTACAGAGGAAGCCGAGGATACTGGAGTCGTAGAACAGTATTACTTGTTTGAATGGCAGGAGAGAACAAGAAGCAGCAACGAAGAATCGAAGTAACAAAGTAAACGCCTAAACGGAGTCCAACTGACCGACCCAATCACCCAATCGTCGTCTCTTCATATTCTTTTTATTTCATTTTAAAGATTAAACTAGTAAATAAAATTTCAAATTCATCCTCCAATATAGTTATGCGCCTCCGTTAAATGATATTTGCCGTAAAAGGTTTAGTGCCTTTTTGAATAGGCTTATATAAGTAGAATTTTTATCTGTAAAATTTTTTTAAGAAGAGCTTTTTTAAGAAGTCAGTTGATTGTTTGGCTATCAATTAAAAAACAGTTTTTTTGAAAGAATTTCATACAGTAGACTGTCGGCAAAATAAAAATAAAAAGCACTTTTATTAATTTTAACTATATTTTATTGTGTAATAAAAATTATTTATGCATATAAATAATATTTAAAGTATATTAAACAATATGCAAAGCACAATATATTGGTTTACATTTGATTTGAAAGAATTCAACTACTATTAAGTCTTTCATGAATGGAATGAGTTTACATTTACTTTACAATTGTTTGACAAATTCACTTCCATTTAAATTGTGACATCAATAATTTCATACTTTGAATGACTTCAAATTGATACATGTATCATGCAGACACTGCTGTAGACTTTGAGGTTTAATTCACACCACTACA
>JANQAP020000109.1:58213-69566 GCA_026874005.2 Erythroxylum coriaceum
AAATCAAACTTAATGAAAACATACAAAATGAATCCTAAACTAGAATAATAAACAACAATTATGCTAGAAAACACATGTCAATTACCTATAAAAACATATCGTAATGCACACCTATTAGTAAGCATCTCTTAACTTAGAAGCTTGTGTAACTTAAATAGATGCATAATTCCCTTCATTTTGTTTGTATACAATGCATGAAATATTCTTAGTCTCAAGTAAATATATTGTAGCAAAAAAAAGAATTGGAATATCAAATTGGTAAAAGAAGATTTTGTAAATATAATAAAGGTCCTAGTTAAGGTATACATGATGAACCAATCATAAATATTGCATTGCAAAAATATCTAGAATTATTTCCACTAACCATATTAGTTATTAGTGGCATACAAACAATTACTCCTCCCACTAATACAAATCAATCAAAAGCGTCTAGTTTTAGCCCAATGTATTATGTGTCGAGTCTTCTTTTGTATTCATTTTCAAATCATGAGGTGAAGATGGATCTTCCTTGTCAAAACTATCTTCAATCTTTCAACACTTAACAGAAAGAACTAATTTTAGTTATGTCACTAAATTTGGATCCAGAAAAAAATCAATTTAATTTTAGTCCATATATAAGTATCTCTAAACAAGCATGACAATAATTGCTTTTAACCAACATTCAAACTAATCTAATCAAATTGTATCTCTAATAGTTTGACAATTACAACCAATAAAAGTTATTTTGCAGCCTAAGACAACTATAAATGGAAAGAACAAAGAAAAACACTAGTAAAGATTTAGTATCAACCTTATAGGAGAAGGAAAAGGTCAAAAGTTTTATATGTATGAATATCAAAAAGTTTTGAAACTGAAAAAGGATTCTTTCATTTGCTCCATGCTTAGACTATGACATAACCATAACCAACCAAGAGCTAATCATAAAATTTCCACCTTGTCTTTGCATTAATCTATGATAATGAAATAAGAAGTCTGGATTCTTAGCAGCTTTCTATGGCATAGCATACCTACACTTTTTTTTTTAATTGTTCCATATCAAAAGAAAATTGTAGACCAAATTTTAGCTTCTTAGTGTCAATTAAGACAAGACAAGAATCAATGTCTAATCTAAAGAATTTTTGTCTCATAAAGAACATGTTATCACATATACAAATCCGAGAAACAAAAAAAGGAACCATCCCAGGATACTTCACAACTGAATATATGCCCTTTTCAAAATTTCTTGAGTTTATTTCCGTACTAGATTCCTTTTACATTATACAATTATATGACTAAAAGCATATTTATCTAATACTTTAAAAATCTTATATTCTTGGAGTTGATATCTATCTTATCTATTCTTTCACTATCTAGCTTTAAAAATGTACATGGCAACTATATTTTTCTCTATGACCATTAATTTAGTAAGTGGTTCCTTCTTAACCTAAAAATCCAACTTCGATGACATTTTTCTTTGCATTATCAAAAAAATGCAAAAAAAAATGCCGAATCTCATCAAACTAAACACATTCCAATTTGTAACGTAAAAAAGTATCCCATTAGACTACGTACATACAAACTATAAAAGACAAATTTAGTCATATAAAACAACTGCTAATCAGTATTGGGCCTAACTCAAATAAAAAAACTCCCAAATATTCATATTCCACATGCCAGAAAAACCAAATTTATACTCATTTATATTATATACAAATAGTTAATTAAAATGAAGATTATAAGCTAACTTAATGAAAATGGTAAAAAGCAATTAAAACATCCTTTTCATTCTAACTAAGCAATCATAATCTTCAAAGCAAATGAATCAGAGACATAAAGAAGCTCCCGTTACTTCCTCAATGTCATGTATGTAGCAAGGAAGCATTCTTATCTAATTAGTAGGAAAAGCTTAAACATCTATACAATATTGGAAGACTATGGCCAATGATGATTGCAAAGGAGCCACCAACAAGTAAAGAAGGAAGCTTTGACTCGTACTTGTCATCATTCATGAACCTATCAAGAAAAAAGGCCTCTTTCTTTTGGAGACCCACAAAGCAGAACTTGAAAAAAAAAAGGAAAATTAAGTTCTAAAATCAATAGCAAATGCAACATCATTAGTGTCACAAATGTTGACAACAAATACGTAAAAAAAAGGCTATAACACAAGAACAAAAGGAGACGTAAAAAAAAGGCACATGAATGCGCTAAAGAATGAGGGACGGAAAGAGAAAGTAACAGAGTGAGAAGATGCAAAATCGTGTCTTTTGCATTTAAGACACTGAGTCGTTGCCCTTTAAAGCCCTTTTTCATATTCGAGCAGAGCTCTTCCACTCCGCACTTAGGACTGCCAATATCGGCCTAGTACAACCTTAATTTAATAAAACCATATTGAAGTTGACGGGTTTTTTAGTATGATTCAAATTTGAGGTCAACTTGAAACTCAGTTCGAGAGTTTGAAAGGTCTTACCACAACGATTTTGATGAAGTTTGAACATTAGGATTCGATCTCAACTGAACTTTGGACCAAGTTGGATAACTGATAATGGACCTCTAACTAAAACAACCTCTGCCTGATCTAAACCAAAGTTGGATAACCGATAATGGACCTCTAACTAAACCAACCTCTGCCTGATATAAACTGACTCGTTACTATTTGTAGCTCCACTCCTGTCCAACTTTGGGGATTTATCCCTCAAAATTCATTTTTTAATTTAATCCAATTTTTTAAACACAAAATTAATACCTTAAAATCAAATTAAGTTACAATAAAATTAGAGTTAGTTAAACAAAAATTAATTAAAAATAATGAAAAAGGCTAGAATATAAAATCAAGACTATAACAGTTAAATCTAAATAGAACCAAATTAAATTAACAATAACATAAAATTATTATTAATTACATATAATTTTTAACTTTTAAATAAAATTAAAAATACAAGAAACATGGGACAAATTAAATGTCTAAAATAAGTATATTTAGTTAATCAATTATTCTAACCATTTTAATGTTATCCTCGTTAAAAATCTCATTCTTATCTCAAAATATAAAAATTACATTACATACTAAATAACTTAATTAACAAATTAAAAAAAATTTATAGAAACCCTAAAGAAAACCAGTTAACATGTGGCATTTAATTCGTATTAATATGACATAATGACAAATGATTGATTATTATCTTATAGTTTTCAAGAATAGTATTTTAACTTTTCTCCCTCCAAATAATTCTATTTTTCTAAGTAGTTATTTAGTTCATTTAATGAGAATGGAGCATAATAGTTAGGAATGTTAATGAGTCGCGCCAAAGTCAGGTCACGAATAGGTCGAATCAACTCGGCCCACTTTATAAGTTTTTTTAAAAAATGTAAAAAATAACGTTATTTTTAAAGTAATGGTCAAGTAACGCCCGTGGTCTCGGTTAATTCAAGTCAAAATTAACATTTTCTTTACCTTAATGTTTAAAGTCAAATTTTGTTCTTTACCTGATTTTATTTCTCCTGAAACTGACTAAATTTCTTATAAACATTTTCTTTTTCTCTTTTTCGTAAATGGTTATTCAGGAAAGTGATTGGACAAAAACAACAAAAGATTAAACATGGACCTAGAAGTCACCACGACTCCTCTGGCTATAGAGTTCATCTTGATCACTTTCATGCTTATTCATACATTGTGTACAGAATTCAGCTGTATACAGTCAGTCCAGTGTGCTAAGTAAAATGAGAAAAGAAAAATCGGTGGTTTCGCTCACCAAGAACATAATCAAACACACAAGTCAGGCTTCAAGCTCTTGGAAAGGCTTGCAAAAAATTAGTTTGAGAATGAAAAAAGAAAACAACACCTTAATGTTGTTAAAAAGAAAAAAAAATTGAAACTCAACGTGGGTCTCCTTGAAGAATGTTAAACTCAGATGGTGTAACAGTGTCAATAAAACCTCGCATTGATAGCTCTTCCACAGATGTACCTTCCGCCGGTAGTTCATGGTCTATAAAGATGACAACTACTGTTATATCATCGTGATAATTCCGCCTGTTTCCTTTTTCTACCTTTGTAAGCTCATCATACTTCATATTTCTCTTCCTAGCGGCCACATTCAAAGCTACTTTAACAAGTCTTCTGGCGATTCCCTACCATTTTACATGTCCATTCATTATAAACACATTTTTTAAAACAGAATTTTGATTCATTCAAAAGAATACTTACAGGTCGTGGATTTTTGTGCACAATCTCCGCAGCCTCCTGGTTGGTGAGATGTTCCCAAAGCCCATCAGATGCAAAAATCACAAATCTGTCATTGGGTTGTAAAGCCCTTGAACTTATGGATGGCTCTGATGTTAGCACAGGCCGTCGAATTGGTTCTGACAGGCGGAATCGGGGAAATGAAGGATCAACAGAAAACTCTGGCCTCTTCAAGTATGCATCACCTATGGATCTAGAAACCTAGCACCACATGAAAGAAACGTAGAAAATGATCAATCAAGTTTTAAAGTGCTGCTGTGAGACAAATATGTTATTCAAGTCATAGGCTTTTCATATTTCCTTTAACCTTATCTGCAATACCAACCCAGAAACAGAAGAAATTGAAGAACAAAGCCGTGTTCTAACATTAAGCTGGTCATCTAGCAGGCAAACTCATGCCTGTGAATCAAGGACCTTGAATTACCCGTCTGAACAGATGCCACAGTGTTTCAAAATAATCGGTAGACTCATCAATTGACTGTTAGTGGATATTAACTTCTTATAGTCAGGAAGTTAAGTCAAGCGATCTTTAAGTTAAGTTGCAGGGAAAGGCCATAGTTTAAGATGAAAAAATAAGTACAAAAGAAAATGGAAAAGAAGAGGACTTGAATACAGGCAAATAACCAAACCTGAATAACACCTTTGATACGCCAAACTCCCTGCTTCAAAATCACAATATTGGAATCATCTGGATGCAAGGATTTAAGTTCTTGCCTAACCTCTTCCATACTTGCATTATGATCCCTGGTCAACTGTTCCGCAGTTATCTTATTGGATCTGCCTAAACAACCAATTACAGCTCGAGAATCACCCAAATTAGCAACATATAACGTTCTCCTCCATATAACCCCAACCAAACAACAAGATCCCATTGCTGCAATCAATGGCTTTATGTCACATGCCCTACGCACTAGAGTAAGAAAGCCTTCCTCCGTTGCAGCGAAGGCACTTCTTAGAGTTTCTTCAGAGATTATGGTTCCCCTTTCTCTAACAATCCCTAACAAAATATTGAAAAGTTACACTTGACGAATATTAAGCCTGCTTAAGCTTCCATTGGTTAGAATGAAACAATAAAGAGAAGGGTATTATGATCCTAAAAGATGAATATAGAAGGAAAAAGGATTTAGAGTCGGCAAATGTTTTTCTTTCCTCCTCTTCTGCAATAATTCTCCGCACAATAAAAGACAAAAGAACAACGGTAAGTAGTAAAATAATTCATATAAAAGAGTTCAACAGGTATATCCACAGAAACCGACAATTAAGAAAGATTTCACTCCGATAAAGACTAACACGCAGTAAGAGAAACAGAGCTCAATCTCTAAAACTCGAAACAAGAAGCACCAAAACCCTGTCGCATCAAACACTCATTACCATACTCCCTGGAAACCCAACAAAGAGGTAAGTTACATGGATACTCACTCATAAGATTGACGAACAAATGTTCGCATATAAACCTTGATGCATCGGGCCCGCCATGACCATCATAGACGCCGACGAACGTGGCATCACGACCAGTCTCCACTTGGCTATGATCCTCAATAACCTCATTGGCCTGAACAACAGCGAATGAGAACTCCCCGTAAGTGTGCTTTTCGAGTTCTTTAGACCAGAGGAGTGAGTCATGGAGTGAAGAAGAACCTTCCAAGAAAAGATCATCATCATTATCCTCGCCCATACGTGCATATTGCTTCACCGGTCTCCAACACGCCATTACTATTTTTGTCAACCACGAGAACATCCCTCATTTCCCTCCGAGACAAAACCACCTTTTTTGCTTCTTCCTCTCTTTTATAACACCAAAAACCCACCGAAAGGAAAGATTCCCAAGATTGAAACTCAAGGAGGAGAAAAGATGTGATCTTTGCGATATGGGTCACTGTCAACTTTCAAAAGGGAAGTGAAAGACAGAGACTTAAAGACAGAGAGAGCAAGGGAAGAGGGTCAAAGCAGAGACTTTGAATGAGAGTGGAATGTGGAGAGAAAATTACAGAGATAAAGAATTCAGAAACAAGTAAATGCAAGAGATTGATTTCTCATACAATACTCTAGAGAGACTTAAAGAGGAAGAGAAGATCTGGATGTTATGGTTGGTTAATGGGTTTAAGAGAGAGAAAGAAGACTGTTGTAGAGAGATAAAAGGGCCGGGGAAGTTGCAGAGTGGCGAGACCTTGAGACTTGAGAGAGTCAGACGGGTTTAGGAAGTAACTACCTAAAAGTAATAACAAAATTTTATAGCAATCAATTTCTATGTTTTCCAATTTAATCTGTTTTTTTTTTCTTTAACAACCATGCTATTCCAAGGGGACCGGGTTAGCTATAGCTAGCTGTCCAAAACAACAAAATGATAAGTACAATGAAATTTCAGTATTATATACATATATTAGTAAATTTAATAAAATAGTTAATATCACAAGTGTACTATGAGGAAGTTCTTAAGCCAATCACAAGTCATGGACAAGAAAATTAATTAAGCATTACCTGTTAAGAGGCCATGCATAATTAGGCAATTTTAGGTGGAAGGGCCTCGCCTAACTTACAAAATTAAGAGTGTGTTTGGTTCATTTAGAAAAATGGTAATAAAATTTATAATAAATATAGTGAAGATCATTCATCACTGTATTGAAAATATATAGTATTGTCTTGAAATGAGATATAAAAATATTATTCTTCAAATTATAATATATTATCAAGTATCGTTTTTCATTATTTACCCTTAAGTTTACGTAAAGTTGCCCCATAACCATATTCTTCTTAATATAAAATTTTCAACCCCTAAAATTGATATATTAAACAGGATACCTAATGTGATGAACATAATTTTATCTGTACGTTCAATAATAATATATAAATATTCTTTCACTAAAGAGGACAGTTCGCTTAAAATTTTTGGTAATTTACCAAGTAAACTAATCTAACTCTTAAACTATATATTTAAATGTGATTTCTTAAATTGTATATATATATATATTTTTTGCCCTTTTGGTGACAAATCATTAGTTACAAGGCCTGTTACTCCTCGCACACGCATGGATAGGGTCGACTGAGCTCTAAGGGAACATTTATTTTAATTATGTTGTTTAAATAGCTCAATGTTATATAACAAACTTCAATATAAATTCAGTCAGTTTAATTTTATTCTCCAAGAAAAACTAAGTTACAAATCCAGAAATAAGTGGAAAAGCAGAAAATCTGAACAGTTGGAAGAAATGAAAAATCTTTGATTCTTTATGCTCAAGAGTTAAGAATGTTGTAGCTTTAGAATATTACTTCTAGATATTAACATAATTATAATACATTTGTGGATATAGGTGCTGGCTACTGCCTCACTTATACGTTCATTAAATGAGTATCGTTAACCTGTAATGAAATCTTTTAAAATGAACGTGTGACATTGGAATAGGTTGGTGGCTGTTCGACGTACTGTACAGCCCGTTTGGTTGGGAGTAATTTTCAGAAATCTACAAACACATGCAGCATGTGAAACCCATACAGATTTTTGAAGTCACAAGGTTGTTAATGCTTTCTGGTTTACCTTCATTATCATGTTTATTATTGATATGCATGCCTTTGCAATTAATTAAAGACACTTGGGACCATAAATGAGGGGTTTATGGTTTATGGTTTATAGGTAACGTGTCACTATCTAAATGTTACAAGTGCAGCTTGTTTCAGCCTTTAGACTCCCCAGACACGCACGTTCCACTGTCATACCAATGTTCTAATGCTTGCGAAAATTTCTGAAAACTAACGAATTGGATGGGATAACGTTCGCCTCCCAGCATGCCACGTTAACAGGTTACCAAATAAGGTGGCAATTTTATTTTACTGGACGTAATGTCCATTGTCCCGTCGACTAGTGACTAATTAGCAGTGGAACGATTGGGCTATTAACTGTGATATCATTATCTTCCTTCAAACGCTAATCAACTAAAAAATTATCTAAAATCATTTAATAAACTTCGTAAAAATCATTTACCAGATGGTAGACTTGTTTTCAATTGTTTTGGGCACGTGTTAATGGTCCATAATACTATTCAATTTATTTTTAAAAAATAACATCTTTTGTAAATTTAAAAATTATCACAATTTAAACTTAAAAGGATCTACCAGGGTCCGGTATGCTATAACTATATTTCTAGTCCACAGCCGTATGATCTCGTCAAACTATAAGAACGGGTCTAAAGTCTAAACCTTAAAGAATAGAGAACAGGAAAGCTGGTCTTAGAGAAAAGAATTAAGTTGGAATACTATTATATTTATTCCTACACTTAATTTATAGAAATGTAAATCTCATACTAATTAGAATAATTGAAGTACCCTACCGACTTTCCTTCGCACGTAGTTAATGCCAAATAAAAGAATAAATTAAATATGTATCTTAATTAATTAGAAATTTTAAGTTAGACCACATCATTAATCAAACGCCTGTGTCGATTATAATGCTTCTCCAGAAGTACTTTTGATGCTCCTTCCAGTGTCTTACGCCATGTCTGCACACAACACAAATTTACTGAATAGAATTAATGTCACATGAAAAAAAATAATCCCTGAAAACAACGAGAAGTGAACTTAATCCTAAATCAGTAACGGAGGTACACACCAAGAAACGAATAGTTGTTGGCATTCCCAACATCTCTATTAATTGATACAACTTTACATAAACTGAGCTTTCAACATTTTCCTCTTGTTTGATAAGTATGTTTACTCTTTCATTACAAAATTAAAGTTCTTTTTAGTACAATCCTACAAGTATATGATAATCAATTTAATTAGAATATGGCTTAATCTCCACTGAAAGGTACATATTGACTTAACCTTTTCAATCGTGGCCAAGACAGACTTGTTCTTGATATCCTTGATTACTCTGAGGCGAGACCTCCCAATCCCAAGTTGCCTGGCCAACACAGACTGCTTCCTAATGACAGGAGCAAGAAGTGAGCTCCTCTCCGCTAATGCGCTAGTACTCATGTCGAAGCAGGTATCACCATCATCAAATTCTCTTCTGGAACTTCTTTTCCTCCTTTTGGACACTACTCTCATCATCACAATCATCAGCTCCTGAGGGTTTGCCTTACTACCAGCTTCGTCATCGTCTGCGAACTTCCTCAGCAGCTCATCGGAAGACTTCTTGGTTACACGTTGAACTGTAGTAGCATCAGTTGTTGAAGAGCTATCGATGGTACGGCATGGTTCCATGTTTTTCAAGATCAGGCAGGGAGATAGAGAGAGAGAGAGAGTAATGAAAGGGAAAGAATATATATGTAGATATATAGATAAACGTGAAAGTGACACTAGGAGGGGCAAGAAGGTGGGTGGTAGTGATGAGGTTTGTAGTTTTGTGGTGGAAAATGGAAATGGACCGTTGAGGGAATGATTTGAATAGTAAGTGGAAGGATTAATGGAGCAGCAACACAAAATATAGCCGTTAGAGAGAATATTCATTAATAAGGACAATAAAACATATAAAAATGAACGAAAATTCCCCGCTCCACCCCATGTTATTTTCTGACATCATATAGATTAATTAGAATAGTTACGCTTTTCTTTTTAAAATGATTCCTGCCATTTGGGTAGGGTCTGCTAATTGCCAATTTTGCCTCAGCTCCTTCATTCATGCACTTGTGATGTTATTCTGTACCTATCTTATTTCATAAACATTCGTCTATTCAATTTTGTAGGTTTTATTTATTATTATATTGATAGATGCTCACAGAACACGATTGATAAACATATAGTAATAAAACAGGTGATCTGTTTCTTAAGATTCAAGTTTGCAGTATACTTTATCAAAGAGGAAACGGGAAGTCGTGACATATATTGCTTTCTTAACTGTTGTTCTTCTCCACCTCCAGCCTTAGGTAGTCAAGCTAGAGGTATGGTTGGTCCGTATAACTAAAGCAAGCTTACACCTCCATACTCTGTACATTATGTAATCATATTACTATGAGCCCCAAAATAAGTCCCCAAACTGAGTGTGACACTCAAGCTTCCTACAATGTTAAGCTACAAAATAGGAAGGAAGTAGAGCAAAGAGTGAAGGATTTAATTTAACTTCTTTTTTATTTTCAATTCTTAATTTTTTATAAAACAAAATTGTGTTTGATTGTTAATTAAAATTTTTATTAATAAAAATCAAATATATTAATTAAAAATTGTCAATAAATTTAATTTTACTAAATAATTTTTATTTTAAAAATAAATTTTATTTTAAATATATATTTTAGTTATTAAAGCCAATGTTATCAATTAGAATTAAATATTTAGAAAATTATTTCATAAGAAAATATTTTAAAATCTATGTGCTTTTAAGATATTTTAAATTTAAAATATATTTATTAAATAATTATGACATTTGAATATATTTTTTAACTTTAGAAATATTTGAAATTTTTAAGTTAATTATAAAGATTTAAAATTAAACAAAAGTTAATTATAATTCTTATTAATAATTAATATAAAATAAATAAATAGTATATCTTTAATTAATAGTAAATCAAATTACTAAAATAATAATAGTAAAAACAAAATTAATTTCATAAGTTATTAAGAGTGAGAAAGAAAACTAAAAAGAAAAACTCATTTAGATATTGTTTTATAAGAAAAAACTAAAAACTAAAAACCAACAGTAGAATTAATGATATGATAAGGTTGAAAAGAAGAAATTAAGCCTTTTGAAGTTTGTTTACATTATCTAGATGCATCAACTACTCAAGCTAGGATTGTTTTGTACTTCAAGAAATGATAAGAGCAGGTTCACACACATAAATTTTTTTAGGGGTATATGCACTTAAAGGAAAAAATAGCTAGTAATTTTTAGTTTTTCCAATTTTATGCCACAAATATTATTTTGGTCAAAAGCAGGGAAATATTTAAGAACTTGCTCTTAATATATTACATGTTTTTGCTAAAAGAGCTTAGGCAAGACAAAACAGAGTCCCAAAAAGTAGGGACACCAAAATAAGAAGAAAAGGCTACCATCCGATTTTGTAGATCTTAGCTGCATTAAACTTGTAAAAGCATCTTGTTCATCTTAAAAAGAAAACAAAGTTTACTTTAAACCCTTATCCATGGATTATTAGTGAATGAAACGTTTAAATGCATGCAAATAATGGTTGTCATGCTAGTCTTGTATAGTTT
>JANQAP020000109.1:209205-219448 GCA_026874005.2 Erythroxylum coriaceum
TATGTGAAATATGTGAAAATTATTGTTATTTCATATTAATTGTGATTATTATTTATTATTTTGATTTTTAGAGACAGGATTAAAAATTCAGGACTATTTTGCAATTTTTAAAAAAATTCAAGGACTATTTCATAAATTTAAAAAATTACTCGAAACGATACCCGGTATTGACCGATACTGGTACAATACCGTACTAGAACCTAATCTAATACTAAGTCCAGTACGGTATTCATAACATTGTTGTGAAGTATTTATAGCTTTGTTCATAAGTTAATATCAATCAATCACTTCTTATGACTATGTTGATTTAAACACTTCTTATTACTATATTATTGAAGCAAAAATGCCTCCCTTGTATGAAATGCACATTACTAAATAATTGAAAGTTTACTTCCTTATTAACTTTCATTTTATAAGCATGTAATAAAATTTGTAAACAGTTGGTAACAATAGTACCAATACATGTAACAAATTCCCTATTGAAAAAAACTACAACCATATTAAGGTTAATTTTTGAAATAAGATTCAAATTTTCTTTTCATTTGTCAGATGTGTTATTTAGAGACAAAGAAAAGTCAATACTTGCAAATTTTGAAGTTATACATTGTTTCTTTTAACAAATAATGAACTTTGTAATGAACGGAACACGTAAAAAATGTTTCTAATGTGATTCAAACTGTAGGGCCAAAGATCAAATCATCTTCTTTTTCTTTTTGAAAATTGAATAATATATTTCTATAGTAGGAACTAATACAAAATAGTAACAAGTTCGCGGCCTAGAAGCCTTTAGCGGTCATTACAAAAGATTAGTAGAAGAAGAAATAAGTAATAAGAACAAAGAGTAACTTTCAGGCCGAAATGATTTGTTAATGTTTTGTCAAATGCTCCGAAATGATTTTAGGAAAATTTTGACAAGTTCTTTACGTTATTATTATAGTAAGTTTTATTTTATATTGGAAAATCATAGAGAAATAATTTAATAATATTTATATTAGAAAATCATTGAGAAATCGTTATGGATATTCAATATAATGGCACCTAGACGAAAACAAGGGAAAGAAGGTGGCAACTAGCGAAGATGTTCCTACCCCACAATAACCAGATTAATTTGACCCTATCCAACAACAACAACATATTTCGTCCATCAATGAATTCAGTCAACAACAACCTCTATTTACCTCAACTAGCACTTAGGGATCTTCAGGTTTGTGAATCTGTACCGCCTATAATTACAATTATCCTCAAGTATATCTTTACATTTTTTTGTTAAAATAATTTTTTTCAAGTTCCAATACGGGCATCAAAAAAAGAGGTGGAGGTATCACTAAAGGGTATGAGTTGCAACGGAAGAATATTCCAATGAACAGCAAGTTGTTCGTTCATATTGACACCTCACAAGGTCGTCCTATTGATAAGATTCAATCAACAAAATCATCCAGTGAGTTAGGGGTCGTTGTTAGGACTGAATTGCCTTGCTTTCAACATGTCAAGTAGTTGAAGGAAAACAACTTGCTACATAATGCTCTAGACAAAGTTTCAGAAAATTTTTAATTTATTTAATTATATGCATTTTTAACTTATTTAAAGACTAATTTCACTTTTACTTATTGTTCATAAATGAAGCTCAATATCGTCGATATCGAGAACCCTGAAGTGTCAAGTTGTGTGAGTTCATTGTTGAAACAAAGAGTTAAGAATCATCGTTATCGACTACATAAATACTACAAATTTTTTCCTTCGGATGAGGAGGCAAGGAGACATGTTCCCGAGTGAGTGACTCCAAAAAATTGGATCCAAATGTGTGTTATTGGTGCTCTACTAACGTTAAGATTTGTCTTCTTTCTCTTCACATTTGCTTCAATTAATCTTGTTTCACAATTTAATGACTATTTCTTTTATTTATTTAGGAAAAGTGTGAGAAAGCCAAGGTTAATAGAAGAAAAATGAAAACTCCTCACATCCAAGGCTCCAAATCATTTGTTGTCGGACGAAATGAATTTGTAAGTTATTTGTTTAGAAGTTATAATTATATCAGTAAATATAATATTATTTATTGTGTTTCAATTCTTTTTTTTCCATAAAACAGAGTCAGAAGGAATTACATGGAGTGTGATAGGATCACACTCTACAAGCTCACACACTACAAGGAAGGTGAATGCTGGACTTCTGAAGAAGCGCAGAATAATTATGTAAGTATAAAAATTTGTTTATTTTTTATACTTATTTATATATGTAATATTAACTAATAATTTTTAAAATTTTAGAGTAAGATGCAGGAGTTGTTGGAAAGATCACTGTCTAACGAAAATGAGCCAAACATAGATGAGATTTGCAACAACGTCCTTGGTATAAGATTAGGGTACATCAAAGGTCTTAGGTATGACCTTAAGCCAATTGCTTCATTATCATCACGATCAGCATTTATAACAACACTTCAAAAAGAAAACCGGTCGCTTAAGACTCAATTACAATGTAATGAAGAAAAGTTAAACGTAAAGAGCAAAAGTAATAGTGACGATGAGCACGAGTCTTAGCTTGTATATAAATTTTTTTGTTAACATTTGTAAATAACATTTTATTTTTATATAAAAATGCTTCTATTTTTAATTATTTTTGTTTAATTAATTATAGATAAAAATTCTAAATATTACAAACAATAAGATGGATTAAAAATCTTACCATTTATTATAATTAACTGAAAAAATTATTAATAGGATTGTTTAGTTAAAAATCAAAAATAAAAAATCGTCACCAAAACTTTTTAACTACGTTCCAAAAAACATCGACAATAATTTAAAAATTATTAAAAGTTAAAAATTTTTTAAAATTTTTTTAAAAATTAAATCAAATACGTAGCTAAAAAGATTTGCCTAAATCGTCGTCAAAACATTTTAGTTACGTTCTAGAAATTGTTACAAATAACTTTTACCTACTTTTAGGAAATCATCGCTAAAGATAATTTTCTACAAAACAAAAAACGTCAAAAAATTTTATCACCTACAAATAGGGTAACACAGCTAATAACTTTAAGCCATGAAAAGTAAGCGTCCCAAATTATCTTTTGAGACGTTTTTCCTTTTCTTCACGTATCACTTGTTGCGACATATCAGGATCGGAACTAGATATTATTTGCGACAATATAGTAAAAATGTTGTCGATAATAATTTGATACCGTGATTTTGTGACGAACTTTTTTTGTCGATAAATAGTATTGGTGATAAATTTTTAACTTTTAGTGACAAAAGTTTTCACCGCCAACGACTCATTATGTTGTAGCGCAAATTCAAGCTCTTTAATTTTCACAGAAATACTACATTGGAAAACATTTTATCTCCAAATGGGCCATTTGACCTAAATTTATTAAAAGGTCAAACTCATGTAATTGACCCCGTGTTTGTTTTTTCTTTGTTTACTAGTTTAAGGTTTATTGTACGAGACAAGTTAGGGATGTTTAACATTAACGGGAAGTTAAAGAGAGACAAGACTTAGATGATGTAGATATGTTAAGAAGAGACATTTTGACGTTATAGTAAGAAGATTATCCTTAAAGATTGTGAAAGAAGATGAAGACCTAAGAAGAATTGAGGGAAGATGATCATGTATGATATGATTTTACTAGAGTTTGTCGAAGACTTGACTTTTAATAGTAAACTTTGATGAACTAGAATAAGAGTAGAATTATTTCTTGTGTCTTGTATTTATCATGAATACTTTAGTTATTTTATTTATTTATTTTATATTATTTTTTTAGTTGCTTGTTTATTTTTTCTTATTTATTTCTTTTTGTCTATTTATTTATTGTCTTACTTTTACCTTTACTTTGATTTTTATTTTACCTTTATTCTTTTCCTTTTACTTATTTTTATTTATGCAACCATTTGTTTATATATTTGACTATTTTTTAAAATCATTTTCAAAAACTTTTTTTGTAGTTCTATCAGAAACAATATCTATACTAATTAGATATAAGACAGCGTATTATTGGACTCTCTAGACTCTGCATCTTAACGAGATTTTTACTGAATTATTGTTGTTATTATACTAGTTTAAGGTTTGTTAACTCTAAAATAATTAATAAAGGAAGTAATTAACCATCTAAATTATAGTTTAGGATCTTTTGTTAATGAAATTAATGATTATATAAAAAAAAAGAATGTTTCAATCATTATGCCACACCGAACTGGTGTTATAATATACAAATAGTATGACCCCGAACGCAGCTATTAGTTAGTAAAATGAAAATTTCTGTTATAAGAATATAAATCTTGATGGTTGAAATGAAATTAAACTCTTTTTTTTTTTACTTTCACAATCTTTAATATTATTTAATTTTAAAAAATTAAAGTGAACATCAGGTGCACAAAGAATAATATTTAGAACAAAATTTCAAGTTAAGAAACGACGATTGGATAAGCCCAAATGTAATTTACTAATTAGATTATCAAAAAAGTTATGGGATAATTCTAGTCTCACAGGAGCCCAAGGGCCTAAGGAAACAACTAAAATCCAGAAATTTAGAGGGAAAAAAATGCATTATCTAATTTCATCGCTATTTTCCAAACAACTATCCAATTCAGCGACAACACCAAAAATAAATAATATGTAATTAAAGTTTGGTAGCGCATCAAACGGAACTACAACATAGCTGTGTAATAAAATTATTGAAGGAGTCACACTAAGAAAAAAGTTCGATAGGAAACAAGTAAACCACCCAGATTACTACAGAAAGGGGGAAAACTGAAACTTCCCACTCCTGAATCTACTTTAGTTATCGACATCATAGTTTGTTTCTGTACCAGAACACGCCTTTGCTGTTCATCTCACCTTCATCTTGCTCAACATAAATACATTCTTTACCCTCTCTCCATATTGCCTTGTAGATTGGTGTCCCATCAAATTGGTAATATTCTCCCAAAATTGGTCTGATAGCCTTGGTGGCCTCCATGGCATGATAATGAGGCATAGCTGAGAACAAATGATGTGCTACGTGGGTGTCTGTTATGTTGTGAAAAACCTTGTTCAAAATCCCATAGTCTCTGTCAACTGTGGCTAGAGCTCCTCTTAACCAGTCCCACTCAGAAGAATCGTAATGTGGCAATGAAGGGTGAGTGTGTTGCAGATATGTGATCATTACAAGGAAAGCATTTACCACTAACAATGGTCCTCCATAGAAGCAGAGAACCCAGGTTAGCCCCTTTGCTACTGCTAGACGATAGATCCCATAAGTGACAGCAAGAATACCAACATCAGAAATGTATATCTCAAATCTTTCACGGTCAGTATAGATAGGGCCATGAGGGTCATAGTGGCAAGCGAACCGATCATAAGGCCTGCCTGAGACATTGAACGCCAGGTAAAGAGGCCAACCAAGGGTTAAGGTTATGGTAAGAGTTAGGACACGGCCTGGTGGGTTGTTAAGGTACTTGGAGTACCAATGCATATCGGCTTTCTTCTTGGGCACAAATACTTCATCTCGTTCAAGGGAGCCGGTATTAGAATGATGGCGACGATGGCTGTATTTCCACGAAAAGTAAGGGACAAGGAGAAAAGAATGAAGGACAAGGCCAACTGTGTCATCAAGCCATTGGTAATCACTGAAGGCATGGTGGCCACACTCATGGGCAATGACCCAAACGCCGGTGAGAACACAACCTTGAAATGCCCAGTAAATTGGCCAAGCTAAGTAGGAGAAAGGGTGAGGGAGGAGAGGGAAGTAGTTGGCAGCAATGTAATAGAAAATGAAGGCAATGGTGAGGTCGTAGACAACATACGAGAATGAGTGGAGAACAGAACGCTCGAAGCAATGAGGTGGGATTGCTTTTTTGATTTGACCGCGTGAGAATGGTGGCTTTGAGTATGGAACTCTTTTCATGGAGTCAGATTTTGACTTCTTTGCGGATGGTGGGATAGACATGTTGCCACCGGCACCCATCGTGCTTCTGAGTACATGAAAAAATAAAAAAGAAGAAAAGGGCATTAAAAAATTAACCCTGATTCATATCAGTCGAGAGAAACGCAAATCAATAATAACTTATAGGATGTATTTGATCTAGAACCCAGGTTAATCTCAGCATAACTTTTGTCGATTTTCTAGGTTGTAGCAGCCAACTAGGTGTAACATTTCAATACAATGATAACTCAGGTCTCTTTTGGATATCAGAAACACTCTGGCAAGCAAGAATTACACAAGGATATTTTTGCCAAACCAAAATTGGAAAAAGTTAGAAAATCCTTCTCTTTTTTTTCCCCCTTTTCGCAATAATCAGTAAAACTCATAGATAAGGTCCACTGTACTAAGTAGAAGCAATGGCACGGTAAACAAGGTGTAAACACTAGCACAATTTGAGCTATAGAAAAGGACTCATAGTATATCCTCATCTAACCAGACAATTCTGGAAAAATGCAAAATCGGATCATATGATTTATTGGAAATGAGTTCTAAAAGGAAGAGATAAAATAGAGTAAGTCCCATGTGAAAAATGTCAGAAAAAAAAAGAGAGAGACAGGATCGGCTTGGTCATCTGGCATTGACATCATGTGGTCTGCTAAGCTGTCATTATACTTAATAAAAAAGCATGGATGAATGAAGGCGGCCGTCGCAGACAATTATTATTGGGTCAAGCCTGCACCAAACATTGAACCAAAGTCCGCAATAGGCCTCATTCATTTTAGTCATGTGCTATATATGTAGGGACTTAGTCTACATGTAGGCCCTACATACATATGGCTATACTGATGACTTTCATAAAGAAAAGGTGAAGCGGATGCCACCGTTCCGAATCCCTGTTCCTCTTATGTTTAAGCTTTGAATACGGGGGGAAAAAAATTAGGGAACTGAAGAACTGATCCCCACCTTTAATCGTGAGGCTTAGTCCACGAAATGACCACTACATGTGGTCATGGTGTTGACTCTATTGTTTGGCTTATCTCATCTCTTTATTTTCAGTGGTCGGACATTTTTGATTCCTATAGCACAAACGTTAATTTATTCGGAACAACATACAATGTTCACGCGGAAGGGAAAAAGAACACTATTAACAAATAACAAGTAATCTGAATTCAAACAATTGTAAAGTCTCCTAGTTAGCAGCTCACAATATTACCGGTGCTTGAAATTAGACAACCACAAAAATAATTAGATAATAGACCAACATTTGCATCTATCACGAACTAAACGTGAAAAATTAATCCTCTTCTCAAACATCAAAATTTCAAGAGTCGGTCCTTTGACTGATGCGAAGATATAAAGACCCACCAAACGGTTAGGTCGAAGTCCACATCAATTGCATCGAGCATGAACCACCCAATAGATTGAAAAGTACATAAAACCGTATACGGAAATCGCACAATTTGAACTTATTCGCAAACGCCATCGTTCTGGCCTCTAGGCGAAGGCGGCTAAAAAACACCCTAACTACTGAAGGATCTGTATTGCCAAATTACTAGTCACGTGCTAAGGACAGCAGCTTTTTGGAAACTTCCGCCAGTACTTGAATTGGAAGGCACGGGCTTTGAAGCTCTGTACCGGTCAAAACCAGTACATAACTAATATATGTATTTATGGAAGAATTGTTTTTTCTAACACATCCACAACAAGAGTCGTATCAGTTACTAGGAGTTATTAAAATTAAAAAATCAAACAGCATAAATGTTAAAAGGTAATGAACAGATTCATCTACACAACCCAAAAGAGAGGGAGAGAGAGAGAGAGAGAGAGGGCGGAAGGAACATGAATATGAATATCAACATGATTACTAGTACTGATTTTTATCCATATTACTATCACAATTACCATAAAGAAGAAGAAAAATATTCGTCTTAAACTTAACAAGTACGAATGCAACAAATCTACTGTTGATTGAAACAGATCTAATGTCAGCTGGATCTGAAAATGTCGACCGTAAATTTGCAAAGTTAAGCGTCAATAATCACAGGGAAAGCAGGCAATGAGATTGTTAATCACAAAAGAGAAAAGAAAAAAAAAAAGACGAAGAGATTGAAGAAGAAGTACCTCTTAGACTTCTTCACCTAGAAGAGATGCAGAGAGGAAGAGAAGAACAAAACACTCTCTTTCTTTTTGTATCTGTGGTATGGAAATAGCCAGCCGTCTGCTCCTCCTCCTTTATATAAGCTCTTTCTGCGAGACCCAGACATCCTTTGCGTTCCCTCCTCTTTCCCTTTGGGTCCCACACCCACACCCACACCCACACCCCTCAACATGTCATTTGGACTGTTGCTCCTTTTCCCACTTGGCCACTTCCTACACCAAATCACTAACACCCAATCACAACCGTCCCTCCTTTCTCTGGTATTTCTCTTATTTAATATGAACTTTTTCCTTTCAGTTGATCTGAATTAGTTAATTAATCGTACATAGCAGCTTGGACGCCTTTCCTAATCATATTAATGGCGTAACCTTGGTTGGTTGTCCGTACAATTAAGAATGTTGAAAATCTAGCGAGTGAAATTATCCCGGTCAAATAATCCGATTTTATTGCTCTGTTATTATTACTTATTCTATGAAAATCTATATTTATTTATTAAAAGAATGAATACTTATACAAAAATAGGGTAATAAAAACATATCCTCTGCCCGAAACGTCCTTGAAAGTACGTAAACATGGATATAAACGGCAAAAAGAGTTGGGAAATTCAAATACGCAAAAACCTCAAAAGTGATTAGTTGTAACTTTGTTAATCTATACCTTGTCACTCCAATATCATGAAGTAATTTAACAAGCGACTTTGAAATTAAAAATATATTCCATAGCAAAATATCATCTGTGTAACACCACGTTCTGGCAGTTGCACATCATGAAAATCATGGACTCGTTGATCGAATTCAGGAACAGTACAGAGGGCGAAACGGTAGTCCAAGAAATTAAAGAAATATATTTAACAGATCTTGGATTTTTAAAAATAATAAAATAAGATCAGATCACTCGAAGTGGTAGACTACCCTCAGCCCAACAGATCTGATTCTTTAGTCTGATCAACCGTCTGCAACTGCAAGCAGAGCTTGAGTTATTAAAATAGAATTCACGTGATCACGCCCTTTGCTCTACAATTTTGGAGATCCAAAAGACGTATTCAGAAAGTAAGCGGTAAGCCTCTTTTGGGAAAATATCTTAACGATCCTCCCTCACCACCTAAGCACATATGGTTAGATTGGAATTGGATTCTTTTGCTAGCACCGAAGCAGAGAATATCATAACAACGTCAGCCATTGGATGACCAACATATCTTTTTTCCGTTGGAACCTGTGACCTGCCTTGAAAGGATATAGCTTTTAAAACGGCAAGAATTAAAGCCATGACCATTCTAAGTTATTGTGTCAATCATTCAAGTTTTAATGGCTATTTAATTTATATTTTTTATGTACCAAAAGAAGTAGGAATCTTACAACATAAGCTATTTACTTGATCTAGCTCTTATTTTGGAAGCGAGTTATAACAATGTGGAAGTGAGTTATTATTATTATTTGGATTTCTACAATGCAATTAATTTAAGGTAGATCCAATTCTACACATAATTTTGATTAAACTGATTGTGTGTTTGCTATATTTTACATTTTATATAGATTAAAAAATACCTAATTCAATTTTTATCTAAAATTGATAATATTTTTCAATTATCTATTTTGTTATATTATTTATAATATTATCTTATTCCTTATATCTCAGTTTCAAGAAAAAGAGCATTTTATTAAATCTTAAATCTTTGTGTTTGAGATCTTTCTGGTAATACAAAATTTTGGATGTTGAACTGAATTTTGATTTAGGATCTGTTCAATTTTGTTTTGTTTTAAACTTTTAATCATTATGAATGTTAGTTTAGTTAAACTTTTTTAATTTGGTACGAATATATTATGTTATGTTCCGTTTTATATTTGAAAGACTCGGATATTGATTTGTCGTAACAAAAATAATAAGAGTCATCCGTCCATTTTCCTCCCCCGTTTCCGTCTCTCAAATTGGTCGTAACATGTAACTTGTTCATATAAACATTGCAAGTTTGACCTCAATTCCATATTAAGAAGTTAGAAAAATTGTCGACATCAGCAGGCTAACTTTAAACCTACGATCCTAATAGTTTAATGCTGTTTTATTATCAAAGGGATCTAATTAAGTCTTTGACTGAAACACCAATTACTTTAAGCTGATTCCGTTGACATTCTCAACTTTGACAGCTTCGTATCGTGCGAAAGTAAGCAATCGGTGATTACCAAAATTTTGGCAAAATA
>JANQAP020000109.1:234622-245169 GCA_026874005.2 Erythroxylum coriaceum
TATGGTAATAATGTTTATGCGTTTTCATGTGCTTTCCTTTTCTCTTTGGATTAGATAAAATTATAAACCAAAATTTTTAATTATTTACAGCGGAATTTTTTTTTTTTACTTCAATTGATGAAATTGTGGTAGCGAGGGAAATTACACAGGGTCCAACACGAGCTGCAAATTTGGTGTTATTTCTCTAGTGAGAAAACGTTAATATTGAAGGGCCTAAAGATCTCGATGTAAGATGATGACAATTTCCTCCGCTAGCTGGACCTTAGGTGTAGAAATGTCAATAAGTCGAGTCGGGCTTAACTTCTCTTATAGTAGCTTGTGCAGGCCGAGATGATCAGCCTGTAGCCCGGCCCTTGGGTAGGCTGACTGACCTGTGACTCTGGCTATGATCCGGTGAGCTATGGGTTGGCGGGGTCGGGCTGGGCCAGCCTGCTCTGCCTATTTATTTTTTTAAAAAATTCAAAATGACGTTGTTTCGAAAAAATGGACGTCATTTTGATCAAAAACGACATCATTTTAAAAAAATGGACGAATCACAGGCCACTCGGACCGAGCCAAAATTGCCATCCTTACTTGAATGGTCATTACTGAGAAGAGATTTGGACGGGCATCGACTTGCCTCCTCCTGAAAGCATTTTAAGTTTATTGGTTTGCCCTTTCAGCAATTCCTAATTCCTAATTCCTACTGCTTTTGCAAATTGCTACTGTCCTAATCCATTAATCTACATCTAAACTTTCGGCCTCTTTGCTTCGGACAATAAAGTTTTACTGCTAACATTTGGCCATCGGACATGTTTATGGGGGCAATGCTCATGCAGTGAAACTGTTTCTTTAGCAACAAAATTTTGAGCCAACACACCCCGAAATGATGCTCATCTGTAAATGTCGATAGTCAACACTGACGGGGTGCAATTTGTTGGATGCTGTAGTAATCACCATAGGGCATGAGAGGGGATTCATGAAACAATCAATAGTAAAAGCTCTAAACTAGATGTCCGTGAAATATGATCTGAAAGCTGAGACAGAATAAGTAATACTCAAATGTCAACCTCCGCTAAAACTAATGCTCGAAGCGCCAAAAGTTACTGCACATTCAAGTCACTCAACAGAAACACTATTGTCGAAAGAAGTTGATGTTTCCAGCACTTCTCTTGTCAAACCAACGTCTGCAACTCAAAACACATTCACTAAAACGTATTTGCACAGCTCCAACTTAAAATACGGCTCTCATCAATACACGACTGCACAGTTAATATTCCCAAATCAGCTGAAACAACCAAAGCCTTTAATCTCAAAGTCCTGTCTTGCGTAGTTCAGCAGCCCCATGAGCAAAGTGACATCTCTGACCAAAGCTGCAAGTACCCTTGGAAAAATTATCACATAATTTCGTTTTAAAGTTACTTCCAGGATGAGCATGGGCACCGGGCAAGCTAGTAGACTTTTTGGGTCCCAAACTGGCAATCAGCTCTTTTACCATACCACTTGCTTGCTTAATCTGATCAAATGTCCCCTCAAGTTCAATGTTCCTGAGGTTGGGATCTGTTTCATGCTCCCGAATGGATAGCTTAGACCCTGTTTGGCGGTAGATCTGCTTGGAATTGACACCACCTTTACCAATTATGGCTCCAGCAAGAGAGGCATCGACACTGATTTTTGCAGTGGCTGAGGCACCAAAGCTAGAAACTGGGCTGGGTAATGGTGGCTCCATGCGGCTGCCTATACGGCTGGGAGTAGTTCCGATAGCATGAGGGTTGTCATGGGAAGAAGCAATGGGTTTACCTAGTTCCCATTCACCATGCGCGAAATGGCATTTGTCACCAAATTTGCAACCTTCAGCGGTATTGTATTTGCTGCACATGCGACTTTTAACAGCAGGCAGATTGGAGCCACTTGGGATGGCTGGTGTTGGTGCCATGTTTCTGGATGTAGAAGTGATAGGAGGGCCTAGATTCATCATCTGGGCCACAGCATTATAGCCACCTGGAACGTAGTGCAGAAAATGGCATCCCTCACCAAATGGACAGCCAGCAGTACTGCAAGCAAAACATAACCACAAAATCAGCTTCATAGATGGATCCCTCAAGCTTAAGAACATATGCTCAGCAGGACCAAGCTCAGTTCATCAAATAGAAAAACTGTTATACATATGAGCAAAGCTTATTATTATTACTTCTAGACCAGTAAACTAGCATTTGTGAGCTTCGGATCACTAATATGAGCAAAGCTTATTACTATTACTTCTAGACCAGTAAACTAGCATTTGTGAGCTTCGGATCACTAAACTTCAAATAATAACTAGAAAATTGATAATAAAAGAAACTATTCAGGGACGCGTAGGTGTCCTACTAACAAGGTGGAACCAACAGCAATGTTTTTCAGACAAGAAATTAAGAAAAAGAAGAAGTAATGTTGAAGCACTCTGCTCGTATTAATGTGCCTTATGTAATAGAATATGCAACTGGATATTGCATGTCTAAGCATCACCAGCTATAACAAACACCAGCAAGAATAAGATAGCACTAATTAAAATATTGGTTTATTGAAAAATGTAAACATAAATCCATGCTCCAAAATTTGCTGTTTGTCAGATTTCGGCACCATACCTGTGGAACATTCATATTCTTTCACAATTGACCTGTTTAATCAAAACTTATGGATGGATGGTTCATTTCAGCAGCAGTAGTCCAATGCAATTCATCTTACTTTGACAGGTTGGAACTTATGACTTACCCATAGTTTTGTTCAATCGCTGTAAAACTTAGTGCTACGAGGGAACTATTAAATAGGTCCTTTGTAACCAACAAATCTATGATACATTCCATTAGTTAACTTGGCATGACCAAATTGAATCTATGTTTATGTACCTGTATAGTAGCTATAAATGTCCACTTCTGTTATATTCTTACCATATGAAAGAGAGTAGATCGAATTATTACAATAACTAGTACATATTACAAATTAAACAATCAGATGCAATCAAAAGACAGTTACTTAGGTGAGTAAAGATTTAAACCTGAAAAATTTGGTGCATGGCTTGGATTTGCTTCCTACACCCATTGATAAGGAGTCCATTTCTGTTGCAAACATTAATTACTTTATCTCAGTTAAAAAGTTCGATTTATTAATCCAGTTCGTCTACAATATTCCAACCATAGTGAAGATTTTCGTGTCAGGTTACCATTGACATGAATTCCACCATTGCAAATGAGATTAGAGTTGAACTAGTCGAACGGATAATTATATATCTTAAAAGTTCGAACCGCATCAATTCATGAATTCCACCATTGCAAATGAGATTAGAGTAGAACTAGTCGAACAAATAATTATATATCTTAAAATTTCAAACTGCATCAATTTCCCTACATCACATCCCTGGAGTCTAGCTGCCAAATTTCTGATACCAACTCTCTAACAGAAGCATAGATTTCGCGCTTCTAAAAAAGTGGCTAGTTTAGATCAAAATAAGGCTTTTCCATACTGTTTCGTAAACTCAATAGGCATGCAGGAAACCCGTGACAATAAAGGACACAAACAAGTCACCCTCCATTCCCAGTTCAAATATTAAAAAGAAAAAAAATAACATTTAATCAACCAAAGACGTGGTAAGTTAATACAAATAAGCAACAAGTTATCCGTCTCTTTTTCTAGTAAATTCACAAAATAATTGACAAGTAGAAAAACACAAGGACCTAATAAGCGGTTAAGTACACAAGATATCCGTCTGAAAATAGTACTTTGCTTTTTCAAGCGATAGCAGTTGTTTCAAATATATATTCAAGCATCGGAGGCTCAGATATATCCCGCGAAAAAAACATCATTCGAAAACTAAAATTTCAGATTGGAAGTGAAAATTCGTAGTTCAAATATCCCCGTCACATCTCACTATGCTCGAAAACTGTTTAGAAAAACCAAAAATACGAGCCTATTATTTTCGCGTCAATTTCCCTTTCGAAATATCAACCCATTTCATCAAGTGAACCAGTCGAGCATATTCATATGCCAAAAAGAAAGGCGAAACCGAGGACAAAAGAAATCAATATATAGGCGAAGCAAGAAACTGACCTTGCTTAGATTTCTTAAACCCGCCATTGGAGTTGAAAGCTGCTTCAGGCCTTCTCTTTCTCGTGTCCATAGATACAACTTGAGAACCAGATCCAAGAAACGAAGCCTTTGCGAGAAAGCGAAATGGAACGAGCGAATCAAAGAATACTCACTAATAAGAACCTCAAATATCCTATACCCAGGTTCTCTAAATTTTGATGGGGTAACAAGATGAACCAGTAGTCAAAACCCTAATCCTAGATAAGGGTTTATGGTAGAAGAGCAAGGAAGTTGATGGGGTTCTCCAAAACAGAAGCTTTAAACCTTCTGTTGTTGCTTTATTAATTATTTTTCTCACCTAATAATTGGAAAACTTATCTCTCAGTGTCACATGTGGCTTCTAGTGCGATCCAACAACATCAAAGCTGAGATACGGCAGCAGCCCATTCTCTCCCATGGAATATGGATGAGACGACCTGCCGTTGCGATTTGGTCTCCTTCATTATTATTATCCTTGGGCGTGTGCCCATCTTTTTATCACATAATTAAAATTGACTAGAAAATGGAAGATAATTATCTAAGCACACTAGATTTAGCATTGTTTTTTATATTTAATTTTAAAGAAAAATGAAAATTTGTGTTAATTATATAAAAATATCTTTTGTTAATAAAATATTGCAAACAGACACAACAAGCATGTGTCATTTTTAGAAGAAAATAATAATGTGAAACAATTGCCTTTAATCTGTACAAAAAGATCATGTGTACATACTTATTAGTAAGGGGTGTAATTTCAGATTTCTCAGTTTTGCTTTCTTACTTGCTCATTCATTCTCCGCAGTACATGAAAAAGGCCCAAGTGATCCTTACCACCCATGTTTGCGTTGCTTACTAGTTATTCAAGTTCTTCTCGTGGACATCTTGTAGACAGCAGTTGTACGGATGGGAGCATAAACTAAATTGACGTTATGGATATAAGCAATAAAACAAGTAAAAAGATAAGTTCTCAGTATGGCCATGTTTCTCACCATAATAATACTCACATTAGTTTTATTCTTTCCAATAATATTTTATCTTTATGATTAGTTATTCCATAATACCAGCTATTAGCATTATCCCTAAAATTTCTTTACTGCTAGTTGCTTCCACCTCTTCCTCTGCCACAATTTGATCTTCACGCCATTAATTCACAATTAGACTCTTAATCTTATTCTGAATATTTTTTTGTAACGGATTGAATCTATTTTATGATTTAAGATGCCCTTGAAAAGAATTCTAGCATTGTTTCAATCATTTTCATAATCAAAATTTTGAACTCTCTTAATAACTTATGTAGCTTAATTGTAACTAGCTTACTTAAGCCTTTACATTCTTCCTTAAGTTTATATCATGTTTCCTTCAACTTTTCATATCTTATAATTATTGGAAAAATACTTTCATCCACTGCTTGTTCAATTAGAAAAGAGCTTTAGCATCTCTTTTTTATCCTTCTCTTAATTCATCACACTTAGCGGTGTCAATGGATCCTACTTGACTCGACCCAATCTTATATATATATATATATATTTAAAATTAAAAAAACAACGTCGATTTTGGTAAAACGACGTCCAAACTCAACCAGTGGCTCAGTCGGGCTAAACAATTTTAACCCGTGACTCGCTCAATCCAAGCTAAAATCGAGTTAGGTACGGTCAAAATTGATATTCCTAATTGCACCAAGTCATTTTCACCCTAGCTCTTTGTTTTTTTCTAAGTCATTTTGTATTAGATTCCAAAGATCATAAGAGATAAAGAGAGTTCTCATATTCACTCTTAAAAATTAGTAATTAATTCCATTAAAGATGGGTATATTTTGGTTTAATTTTGAAGTGACTAAAGTGGTGGCCATATTACTCTAGTACCACCATATTATCATAAGTGGTTTAGAACAGGGAAGACAAAGTGTTTGAAGCTAATAACTTTATTAGCTCAATACTCTAGTATTTAAGTAGGCTTTGAACACCTATTTGTTACAAATATTCCTAAATTTATCTAGTAAGAAAATAATTTTTGTTAACAACTTCTAATATCATTGATTTGACCAAAAAACTATAAAAATTTTAATAAAACACGGTTGTTTAAGGGATTAACCATTTTTAATTATTTTAATAGGTTTTTTGCACTCATTATTATACAATTGTCCAATCTTTTGATTATGTGAATGATAAGAACCTTCATTAAAAGTACATTTTAAAGCCTAATTATCTAAAAATATCTGATAATTATGGCATCAATTGCACATGAGCACACACATTTCATATATTAAACTAAGAATTTCTTTAGGTCATAAAGTATGCCTTCAGCACATTTAATTTGAATTACAAGTGTAAAGATGACTCTTGGATCAGACTTGCAAGTATCTCCCACATCTCACTGAGAGAACCATCTTTTTAGAGTTATATCTTCATGCCTAATAAATTTTCAAAATTAATTATAACAATGACAACTTTAGCTAATGAGAATGAGATCTTGCGAAGATTGCTTATTAATTTAAGAGCTCATGCTTTAAATTTGTTTTGTCTGGTATTCAAAGTATAAGGAACCTTATTAATTAACTTGTTAGTGTTACTTTATACCTTTACATCCAATTGATTAGTTACATTTTATGTATTTCATTATTCATTTATTAAATAAACATATTTTTTATCTCTATGTATTTTAACAATTATATCTATTGATTCATACTAAAGATATAATAACATAAATAATTATTGTGTAAATTAAATTATGATGTGATTACAATTATAATATTCAAATTGCATTTATGTATTATTCTTAAATTGATTTTAGTAATAGTTTCATCATTATGGTATATTTAAAGCTATAAAACTAGTACACATTATATTCCTTTCTTACAAAGAAAGTAATTAATCTTATAAATGAAAGTATGAAAATTTTGAATAAATATGTAGATGCTTATTAGAAAATAAGTTCACTAAACTGATCAACTAATGAGGATCCCTAATGTATATTACTTGTGTTTCTATAAATATCCTTATTTTGATAGTCACTTATTACTATGTTTTGATGCTATTTACGATCTGTCCTATTTAGGGTAGCTTAATTGGTAATATTTGGATATAGTATAAGCTATACAAAGATAGCTGAATAAGTTAACATCTGATTCGTCACCCTAAAGTAATTAGAGAGAATATTTTATTATTCTTAATCTATAATGTTTTTGGAATTCTCTAGTAGTGAATTAACATTTAGAAATGTTATTTTCCAACATCAAATTTAAACTAATAACTAATTTATAAGAACATACATGATTGAATTTTATGAAAATAGACATTATTTTCATATTATATATCTACTTAGAACAGTGGATCACAAAATGATTAAATTAAACACTATAACCATGTCCAGATATATTAAGTTAAATTACTTGATAATTCTTAATATTTAGGCAGTCATGATTTGTTGCTAAACATCAATCTTGATATATGAATATAAATTATTTAATTAAAAATTAAAAATAAAGTAATTTTTAATTTTTTAATTCTAATTATAATCATAAATTATAATGATAATATATAATAATTACCAATATATCAAGAGCCACGAGTTATTTAAAAAAGTGATTTAAAAAACTGTTATTTAAAAAAATGATTTCATAGTTAGTATTCTTCATTTCCTCTAAGTTTACAAAACATTTAATCTTTACTTTACACATCCCCTAAATTTTTATAGGTCTCTGACCATTTCCCTTCCAACACTACATCGAGCAATCACATTGAAGTTCAAGTATTTATGTTTGAATTAATCACCTACAATTGATTTTAATGTTATGGTATATGACATTGTTTACACCTGTGAATTGAGAAAGCAAGTTTTCGCTGTGACTCCTAGGCTTACGAAAATTTTCATCGATAAGCCTTATGGAAACTGCATCACGGGTTTCCAACCTATATACCGTCCTAGGGGTTTATTATGCAAAGAAATGTCATGTCCATTAAACCTATGAAGTTCTTATGTTAATACTAAGTTTGAATTATTCACATTGAAGTTCAAGTATTTATGTTTGAATTAATCACCTACAATTGATTTTAAAACTATGGTATGTGGCATTGTTTACACCTGTGAATCGAGAAAGAAAGTTCTCGTTGTGACTCCTAAGCTCATGGAACTTTTTACTGGTAAACCTCATGGGAGCTGCATTACGAGTTTTCAGCCTATATATAGACATATCAATGGGCCGAGCCGGGCTGTGCATAGGTCGTCCTCGGCCCGGCCCAGCCTGACCTCTCCTATGGTGGCCCACTGGTCGGCTCATGGTCCGCGCGGGCCGGGATGGGCCAGTCTGTGGCCTGGTCCACCCATATATTTTTTTCGAAATTTTTTTTAAAACGATGTCGTTTCGAAAAAATGGGCATTGCCACCCCTACTTATATACCGTCATAGGGGTTTATTATGCATCGGGTCATGTATAAGATCTCAAACTCATTCAACATATAGTAAATACTTTTGTAATCATACATCTACTCATCAATGATCCAAACAAAACCCAAACACAAATACTTAGACTATTAAAGAAGAACATAAAAACTCATCAATGATTATAAGAATATTCTAAACATCAACACAAAATCAAGACCTTACTTACATTCACACAAAACCTAAACACAAATACTCGTACTATTAAAGTAACACATATGGTAGATATTAGTTGAACGACTTACCTGGATGGACGGACAACTACAGACTACAAAGAAGAAGGATGAGCGACACTCTTTAATGTAAAATAGGGCATGCGAAAAAGAATATTTCGTATTTAATATAATACAATTGTTCTTTGTATTTATATCTTTTGCATACAACACCATATTTCACTATAAGCATTAACACTTGAAACTCTTACAATCAATTATTGGTATAATCTCAACAAAAGCATGTGATATATACCAACACAAGCAGAACACTTCCAACATGTGATATAAACATCAGGTCTTTAAAGGCAAAAATAACTATAATTCATCTATAAAGACATAAAAAGGCATGCAACAATCATAATATGGACTATACTAACATAATCCAATGGCAAAATTATCAAAATTATTCTTCCTATGTAACAGGGCCAAGAAATTTGGTGCCTAATAATATTATTTCATTTTATATATTCCCTCAATTATGAAGTGCATAGTAAAGGAACAATTCCTTTTACTCATTGTTGAGTTAATCATCTTCCTGCCATTTTATTTTCATGGAAGAACTTTAAAAATGTATTAATTTTGTGTTGGGAAAGTAATTGGAGCTCACTTTTAGTGTTTATGTTTTAGATCCTTTCGTCTTTGTTCTGTATAGTTCTCACTTTTCTTATCATTTTTATTATAAAAATGTGTTGCATTTTGCAACCACCAATTGCCTTTTATTGCAATTGAGGCAGATATCATTAATTTGAGTTTATAATTCATAAAAGTTAACCATGTTAGCAAAAGTCATACTAAAGGAAATATAAGTTTACATAACATGCAACTGATACACTATTTTTACTAATATAATTACCAATAATATATACAAGAGGAAAATCCTTTCCTAAAATATGAAATCGATAATCCATAAGTTCATTGGTGTGATTTTATATGACTTTTGGTTATAAAAGATAGACAAAGATGGTGTAAGTAATTAAATTCATTTAACATCACACGATTACATAAGTGCTTCCAAATCTTGGTCAACTTCTTCCATTACAAGTCATTTAGATTATCAATAATATATTGCTTATTACAAGGTGCATATGACATATAAATATGAACCTGCTATAACATATGCCATTTGTTGTCTCCTTCTCTACACCTCCTACAATTTATTGTGAAAATGTTGGCATTACCTACCTATGCTCTAATCTTTTTTCTCAGTTGCTCATGAATCATATTGCCTTTTACTTGCATTTTGTACATGATTATGTCGCTCATTTCTTGTTATATGTCTCCTATATTTTTACTAAAGTTCAACTTGTTTATTCTCTAACTACACTCCTAGCTCAAAAGCTTTTCCACCTTGATCGAACTAGGCTTAGCTTCCTTGCGCTTGGTACGACATGATAAAGGTCACATCATAACACCATATTAATGATAAACAAAGTGTATCTAATCAAGCTCTCCTTCTGTGACAAGCCCATCATTCTGGTTACTATTTGTAAATATACATTAACCTTTATTCCAATTGATATTTTCCTATTATTATATACATAATTAATGAAATTTGAAATCACTCATTTGTGTATATTTTCTGTAACACCTCCAATTAATACATAACAAAATGTAAGGCCCTGTTTCCAGAGTCTAACATTCAGAAAATCATAAGACTTATCATTATCAGGTCATCTTCTCAAACTCCCCTTTTCTAGGCTCAGCTCAGCTCTTAGAATAGTTGACTACTACGATGGTGGTTGACTAGTCCATTTATCCCTTTCAACCTGAATACCTCAAGGATCAGCATTGGTGAGTCCACACTTTACACATATA
>JANQAP020000109.1:323835-335182 GCA_026874005.2 Erythroxylum coriaceum
TAAATTGTCTTAGTTATGTTTGTATAAGTTTATATAATTATTAATTTATGATATTAATGGAACCCTATATTTACATAGGGATATTTTGAAAATTTATTATCTTATTATCTCATTAAAATTTGTTAAATTTTCAACTGGCCCAAGTCGGGATCGAAGAAAAATATTATCTTAGAGAGTTTATTAATTTACCGAGTATCAATTTAAAGAGGTTCTACTGTATATAGAAAATTGATTTCACATAAATCTATACTCCCTTTTTCTTTGTCAACCATTTACAATGAAAGAGTACCACTTGGTTTCATCTAACATCTAATAAAAATTCCATCTTTTCTCCATTGCGTCCTATGTTACTACACACAATTACTCCCTATTTTGAATTGTGAAACTATCACCGTAACTTTTCAACAACCATTAATAACATATCCTTTGAAGTTTATGACATATGAGCCAATTTCAACATGCTAACACCCATTTTACTTTAATTTTGACTACATAATTATGTTACCTACAAAATGCTTAATAAGTGTAAGTGATAGACAAGGATATAGAAGTTGGTGTCAACAAACCACTCACTCAATTCTTAAGCTAACTATAAAATCTTTTATTCATTTTCTTCCATAGATTTCAAGGTATCGACACTTTATTTTGAAAATATATTTTGTATTTATAATAATGGATTCTTCCTTTTAGAGAAAGTGATATAATAAAGTAAAACAAAGTAATTTTAAATAAGATTATTTTTCTAATAAAAGGCGAACCTAATGCAATTTCTTATGGCAATCTCAAGTTGGAAGCAATCAGCTAATTATTTTTATGCTGAACAATTTGCATAACCATTGGAGCTCTCACCTATTCATTCCTAAAAAGATTAAAAAGGAGATGAAAAATGCATGATGAACTTTCTTTAGTCTGGAAAGCTGAGGTATCAAAAGGAGCCAAAATAAAATAGGAACATCTTTGTCAGAGGAAACAAGAAGGGGGGCTAAGACTTGTACCTATTTAACTAATTCAATCAAAGATAGTAGCTAAGAGAATATGGAGACAAGCCAACGACAAGGAGGCACTTTGGAGCAAATGGACTAATGAGTTCTACTTGAAAGATACTAATTTATGACATATGGGGGAGAAATAAGAGCATTCTTGGTCATAAATCCAAATGCTAAGACAAAATTATTTGTTACCCCTTTTTCAAAATTCAAATTGGCAATAGAGAAGACATTTGGTTCTGGTTTGATAACTGGACTACACATAGTCCACTATACAGAAGAGAAGACCTAATAACAGTTATTGGAAGACTTCTTATCATCACAAAAGGACTCCAATTTCATTGAGGAAAATGCTTGACAAATAGCAGGAAGAGAAGTAGGTAGACTTAAGCCTTACTTTCCAAACTACTTGCCTAACAATTCCATTAAAGACACAATCAGATGGACTTTAAGTAGCACTGGAGAGTACTCTAATTCTTCTTGCATAAAAGCACTATGACCTTAACTTTTAAACGTGAAGTAGAAACAAATTCCACTCTAGTTGAATATTTATATCACATTTTGCTTAAATACTAGACAATAAAGGGTTTGAGTCATTTGGCAAGCTTAATTAGCAAACCTCGTTACCTTGATGAATTATGAAAAGGATCATTTATGTCTGTGAACGCATATTAGTTTATACGAACTAAGATCTTCCAGGATCTATTCATTTAACTAGATTGGATGAGGAAGGCAAACTATTTTAAGATAGTATACCTATGAAATTATACTTGGATGCCTGACAAGATTCACCAATCCTAGATTTGGAAACCAACGAGAAGACAAGTCCTAGTAGGGGAATAAATGAAACTTATGTAAAAAGGAAAATGATCCAGATGTAAAGCACAGTGACTCTATACATCAAGAGGAGGAAGATGAACCAATAAAGAATCAACCACTAATTGATCCAAGGATAACATACAAAATTGTTGTAGAAGATACCCCAAATCAGGAGGTAACACCCCTTAAATCTTAGGAAAATGTATAATTACAGATATATGAGGAAATCACTTAGAAGTTTAGTGAATTACATAGGGCTTAATTCAAGGATGGTAATGTGAAGGCATTTGAATCCTACCCTCAGATATTGAGTGATATACCGTCTACCACTAAGGAACCTATAAGTAACCCTTTGAGGATCCTGAGTTCTTCCCTGAACCATCACTTAAAAGAAGAGAACTTATAAACCAATTCCATAAAGCTATTCAGTTGCACCTCTATTTTGTCTAGACGATCCTCCAAATGCTTGTTATCTTCTTCTATTTTTTAATCACTTTCTCCCATCCTCCTTCTTCCTCCTCAGATTCTTTGCTTGATGAGACTTGTGATTGGTGTTGTGGTGGTACTGAACTATAACTCACCTATCCTGTCCTGTGTTTAACTTATGATTTTGAGTTGATATCTCGGAGTTCCATACCATTGTACTCTAAGATCTCTACTAGCATCAAAAGTGTATGATTTAAAAACTTAGGAAAAATTGGAGTTAGTCCATCAACATAAACACCATAAAAATGACCTAGCATAGTGATAAGAAAACCTATGCCTATATAGCTACTTCTTATTAAGAGAAGTAACTATCGTTTGAAAAATGTGAATGGATGTACTAACTTGAATTTTATGATCCATACACCAAAGAATAAATAAATCTTTTGTAGAACATTTGTTAGTTTAAGTTTTTGCAAAAACAGTTTAACAAAAAAAATTATATAATAATAGGTGTTTAAGATTCAAAATAACATTATTTGGTGCATTTTTTGAATTAAACCCATCAGTCCCCATTAATTTTTCCAATATTTGGTAGCATTAAAATTTTTATATTTTTTAATAATTTTTATGGAAACTAAATGAAAATATATTCACAATAGTAGAATCTAGTACACCATTACAATGACTTTTGTGTCAGACAAATCCTAACTAAGTGTCAATTTACAAATTATAAATGTCATTTGCGTTTTATGTCTAGGGTGAGTTGATATTCCATTTTCTTCGCGATAATAGCTACTCTTATCCAATTGATAATTTTGTCAGCAACTTGGTATTTGTCTTCGCCATTACCCTGATAAAGACATTGGTTCCCTTCCTTCCAAAGAGAATATATGGTTATCGCAAAACCAACTTTAAGAAGCATAACATTTTGTTCTCCAAGATTGGACAGAGACATAAATCGATATAGCATTGGTTCCCATTCATATGTATGATTCACTAGGTTCAGCATTTGTTGGGTTCTTCCCCATACTGCTTTGGAATATTTGTAACTAAAGAATAGATGGATACGAGTTTCCTTAAGTTTCATGAATAGAATGCATGTTGTGTCTAGTGTTTTATGCTAACGGTTTTTAGTCTTTAATCGATCTTTAATTGTAAGCCATGCAATTATGGTTACTTTGTGATTTAGAGTGTTCTGCCATATGAGTTTGTACTAGACCATTTTTTAAATGACTTGTTTAGGATTGCAAGACACAAAATGTTGGTCAATAAGCTCTTTGAATGTGGGGTTCAGATAATACAGTCTTCACAACGGCTTCCATTTAGTGCAAGCGAGAATTCTTCCAAAGCATTAAAACCTCAAAAGCATCCATGTCATTGCCCATTAGAGATAATGCTCGTTACTTTAGAATGTGAAGGTAGTCTATTATGCAGATGAAAGAGCTCTAGTTTTTGGATTAGAGGACTAGTAGGAGACCAATTATCATACCACAAGGATGTATTCTGCCCATTCCTAACTATATGTTTAATGAAAGGATATATAAAGCTACACATATTTAGTAACTGTTTGAATATCCACGAATGTTGAGTCGATGGAGAGATCTGTTAGAAATTTGCATTGCTGAGATGGATCTCATGTATTCCCTTAATCTATAAAGCTCCTCTATCATTAAAAAACGTCCATATCCTTTTGCTTAGTAACACCTTTTGCATATTTGATATTGAAATGATTCCTAACCCACTTTGGTTCTTCGGTTTAGTGATCGCACTCCACTTTACTTTAGTTTTCTTAGCATAATCAGTTGATCCCATCCATAGGAAAGCTTTAAGTATTTTACCTATTTCCTTGATCACCTTCTTAGGCAGGGATATATGTGTAGCTCAATGTATCTGTATGCTATTTAGAATTGAGATGATTAATATCAACCTTGCTATATATAAGAGACGTATATTTTGCCACACGTTTACCTTTCCTTTGAGCTTTTCCATTAGAGAGATGCAATATGAGAATTTTGGTTTGCAAGAGGTAATGGATACACTAAGATATTTAAAAGATGGGGGTGGCATCTTATACCACTTTCACTATTAAGCGTCTCTGGGTTGTGCACATCCGAGGACAAAAATAGGTTGCTCTTCTGATGGTTAATCTTTAGACCAGTCCATTTGGAAAATAACTCCAAATTGTTCATCATCAGCTAGATAGAAGTTTGCTCAGCTATAGAGAGAAGTGTAAGATCATAAGCGAATATTATATGAGTGATTCTGTTGGCTTCACAGTTATGATGGAACTTGAATGCTCCATTATTAACTGTCAACTTATTGAGTAACCGAGACAGTCCTTCTATGGCAATAGTGAAGAGGTATGGGGATAGAGGATCCCCTACCTTGTACCTCTACAGTATGGAAAATTCTGGATGGTTGACCATTGATTAAAACACTAAAAGAAGCTGATTTTATACATGACTTGATCTACTGCACATAACGATTCGAAAAATCCATAGCTTGTAAGCAAATTTGCAAGAAGTTCCAGCTGATTGTGTCAAAAACTTTAAAGAAATTAATTTTCAACATACAACTCTTAATTTGTTTATTGGTATTATAATCTCTGGTCGAATCTTGCATAAGTAGGATATTGTCACCTATTTTTCTCTCCATAATGAAAACTCCTTGTGATATGTTGATAACATCCTTAAGGACATTCCTTAATTTACTCGCTATCAGCTTCGCAATGACTTTGTAGAGCATATTGCAATAATAGCGTAGTTTGAAATCCAATATGGACATGTGCTGTTTAATTTTTGCCGCGAGACAAAAGTAAGTATGGCTTATCTCATATAACATTTTGGAGGAATAAAAATATTCTAATACAGCTTCTGTGAACAATTTCCCTATGCTTTCCCATATTTGTTAAAAGAAACCTACTGAAAACTGATTGGCCCCTGGTGCTTTGGAAGGGTGCAAACCAAATATTGCTTACTTCACCTCCAATCAGTGAATGGAGCAATTAGGGACTCCTTTCTGTCTGAGTTGAGAGAGCTTTCTAGGAGCTTTTCATATTGGAAGTCATATGCTCTAAAGTTTCCTTGCCAATTAGTTTCATAAAGAAATTTAGCGCCATATCTAAGAGAGCATTTTGATCAAAAATAGTGTTACCTGAACTATCCATTAGCTGTGAAATATGGTTTTTTCCTTCTAGAGAGCAGTGAGGAATGGAAGAACTTTGAGTTTGTATCCTCCTCCCGTAACCAATTCACATAAGCTTTTTATTTAAGAATATAATTTTGAAGATTTAGTGTTTGCTGGTATTCCTTCAATGTGTTAACTTCCATTACTCTCAAATCATTATCGTAGGGGGCATTATAGCAGCAATATTGAGCTATCTTAGGGATCATTTTGAGTTGTGCAAGGTTAAAAGATTGATTACGAATAAGAATTTTAAGTGCAAGTTTTACCATCTTTAGTTTCTGCATAAGTTGAAATGCTTTGAAGCCTTTCACTTCCTGATTCCAGTAATCTTGTATGATGCTTAAGAATCCCTCCGTATGAGCTAAGCCATTGAAGTAGCAAAATGGAGCTCTAAATTTACTAACTTGCACAAAGCTTTGAGCTAATATGTATGAATGATTAGATAGGATGTTTTCCCTAAAATGCATATGTGAAAGTGGGAATGAGCCACCCAAAATGGATTAACCATAGTTTTATCAAGTTTTTTGTGAATGAACTATTGGTCTGACTATTTATTAGACCATGTATATAACCTGCCAGTGGATGAGAGATCCATCAAGTCATAAATGTATAGCTAATAAGAGAGTTCTTTTGTGTCACAAAGAGAAAATTTTTCCCTCCTTTGGTTTCCTTAGAGCTTAATGCATAGTTGAAGTCTCCACTCACCATCCAAGGAAATTTGATCATGGAATGCAACCTTCTTAATTCATACCATAATCTTTGTCTCTATAATGCAAAATTAGAAGCATATATAAGGGCAATAACAAAAGCAATATTTTGATCGTGAACATGGCATTGTAAATGCATTAGCTGATCAATTTCTTCCACTTTTTGTACTTCAATGATATCAGCATTATAAAAGCAAATTATCCTACCATTGTAATGATCTTGGTGATTTGAAAGGAATCTCCAATTAGCACCCAAAAATCATAGGTCCTTTTGATAAAGGGGTTCTTTTATCTTCGTCGCAAGAAGTCCTACTAAGTAAGGCTGTTTATCTTTAACTAAGTCCTTCACCGTGACCTTTTAAGAGGGTCATTTAACCCTTTAATGTTCCACACTAGTACTGTCATTGAGGGTTAGACCCCTTTTTTTATTATTCATTTTGTTCCTCGTTGATCTCCTTCTAGATTTACCTATTTGTAGCTTAAAATTTGCACTAGCTCCTTTCTAAAACTCATAGCTCTAATCATGATCAACATTATCATTATCAAGAACATCAATTTTCTTGGCAGGTGAAATTACACCAGGTGTATTATAACAATCTTATCTTATGTTTTGTGCGTGATTACTCTCCACATTATTAAATTTATTGGTACCTTTATATTCATATCTATCTACTACACTCTCAATATTTTCCCCTGTATTAGGTACATCTGCTTCTCTTTAAGAGTTGTCGCCATTTTTGCATTTATTGGCACTGACATTATTATAAACTTCATCAGCTATAACCATGTTACACATTTTTTCCAAAAGAAACCAATTAGAGCTATTGACTAAGCCTGAGCCTTAGCCTTTCGAAGTTCCACAGGAGGGCAGATTACCACTTCCTTTAACACATTTGGAAAATGCTTTAACAACCCTTTTTTGGTGATGTATAAAGTTTCTTTTTCCAAGCTCCTGTAGGTAACCTATCTACATTTTCCTTGTTGTCCATTATAGGACCTCGTGGAATAGGGTTTTTAGAGAGTAGCTTCTCATGAGATAAGGCTAGAAAGTCTTCCTGAGCATGAGAGGACTCTCTCGGTTCCTATATAGTCATGGCGGCTTGAGGAAGGCCTTCCATCGGGGAGAAACCCCTCCAAAACTAGAATTTGTCTTACCTAGTCAGTAGTCGAAAGTAAAGCACGAGAAGGAAATAAATCCAAAAAAGGATGGGTGGAGGGATAAAGATGTAATGTAGTTAGTGAGAATTAAGAGAAAATCAGCTAGAGATTTTGATTTTGGAAAACCACATATATCCTCTATAGCATCATAATCCACATGATTCCATGCAATGATAACCAGAAATTATCTAATTTTCATGAATCAAAATGTAAAGTTGTCTAGAATTAAAAGGTTAATTCTTCATGTACAGGATAATCAAAACGTATAAATTTATTCCATTGAATTCTAGCACTCAAAGTCTCAAATTTTCTTTTCAAATATAAATTTTCTAAGGTAAAAAAATTGAAATAATAAGGTGTAATAATTTTTGAATGAAGGTTTCAAAATTTTTACCTTTTTCTTGTAAGAAAATTGAAAAAGGTGCTCCAAATTCCTTCACCAAGTCTCCTGTACCATCACCGGATACTTTTGCTTTTCCTTTTAGTGTTGAGCATTTTACGGTTTGCTTGATTCTTGGAGCCATATTGGAAAATAGAACCTACAAAAACAACAAAAAAACATAACAAAAACATAAAATATAACTAAAAAACTGAGGAAGAAGAAATTGTAGAGGGAATCTTGAAAAACCCACTTAAAAGATGTGATTTTGTATAGCAGTCACTAGTTTTGTGTAGAAAGAATGATAATTTAGATGAAAGACGCAAGAAAAGAGTGAAAAACCAAGTGAAAATGAAGAGAGATTTGAGAGAAACTAGAGGGTTGTGGAGGTGGCTGCTATAGTTAGAGAGAGAATATGAGAAGTGGAAGAAGAGAAGGTAAGTATTTAAAAGGGTAGGGTCTGAAAAGAAAGGCAAACTAGGGTTTTGTTGAGTGGGTCACAATAATAGGGGTCCATCTTGTTTGCTAAGATCGTGGCATCATTGATTCCCCTCTCACTTGCCACTATTGTGGGAGGTGCCTGTTATGTCTACTTTTTTATTAATTTTGCTTGCATTAATATCTTGATTTTGGGCACAAATTCTCACATTTTAATTCAAATTTTAAATGAATTGAGTGAAAATGGCATGGATGTTGCATGAATGTTGAATGGATTGTCTTATGAATGTTACATGAAAATAAGAAAAATTATGTATGAAAGAAGGAATGTTGGATGTGAATTATGCATGGTGTAGCATTAATTAATTATTGCATGTATTTTAATGGAGTCACACCTATGACTCCACAATCACGGGTGTGACAAAAATTTTCTAATTCATTTAGTATTACGTGTCATTTGATGTAGGTTTTGGTGGCGTGAAAACCTAAACCTAAACTCGCACTACAAATAGAAAGAAGAATGGAGGCAGGAGATAGACAGACTGAGACTAGAGAAAAAATCGAGACTAAGAAAAAAGAAAAAAGAACAACGCTAGAGGCGGAGAAAATAGAAGACCAATCGATAGTGAGGAAGAAGAGAAACAACATATAGAGAGAAGGTAGAGGTGAAGTTAGTGGGAGCATCTGATCATTTGGGTGATAATCAAGCAGAGGCAGAAGGTGAGAGCTGATGTAGAAAGCTTAAGATTGGTAGGAGACCCACTGTCAACTCCCTTATCCGAACACTCTTTGTTTGCTTATTCTATTTTACGTTTATAACTGTTGCATTATTAGATCTGAGCTTATTAATCTATTAGTTCTTTGATAGTTCATTTTGGTTTGTTCACTCTGTTTATTGCTTTAATACTTCTCTGTTACTGATAATTGTGGGATTGAAGTACACGAAGATGATGAACCTTGTTTATTCTGTGATGGACTAATTTCTTTTTTTGAGAATTAATGAAACTATTTTAGTCGACTATACATGATTGAGTTACTGTTTTGTTGTCTTATTATTTGCTATAGTTTCCAAGCGTATTGGATGTAATAATGTGACTAACCTTTTCATCATTTTGGTATTAGACAAAGGATCGAAAGAAGAAATTTAATTTTAGAATAAGAAACTATAAACGCTTAAGCTATGAATTAGAAATATATTAACTTAAGTAGGTAATTATTACTTAGATTTACATGATTGATTTGGATAATAAACTTGTTGAATATGAAAGTTAGATTTAGTTTATTATTTGAATTAATTTAGAACCCAGTTGGTAATTTTAGCATGACAATTATCCAATCAATTCACCTTAGTCATGCATAGGAGATTAAATTAGTGAAGTTAATTTCTTAAGAGTTTTCCACATCGATTAATCAAATTGTTTGTCCTTCCAGTTAAATCAGTTTCTTTTTTAGTCTAATTTCGTAATTTCCTTTAAATCCTTCACTCAACAAATAGGGATAGAATGTTTACGATTCCATTTTTTATTTTTATTCAAGATTAATTTGAACGAACCAATTTCACCTCCTTGAGAAGACGACCCTAGGTATTCAACTACAATTATCTCGTATACTTGTGAATATGATAGCCAAGGTTTTTAGAACTTATTTTGGCATAATAAGTTTTTGGCACTATTGTCGAGGAGGTGTTTAGTGTTTACAATTAATTTAATTTTGATTGTTTTGTCGATTGTTTTGTCTATCCATGCATATATTTTTGTTGTGTTATTTCATTGAATTGTTTTAGCAGTTTTTACTATTAATTCAGCGTGGTCTTTTTTTTTGTTTATGCAAGGAAGGAGATCGCAAGAAAGTGAACTCGTTCCCTTTATTGATAACATGCATCAGATAAGCGAACCTCAAAGGTAATTTGAAGACAATCTTAAGGAGCCTAAGCTTGAAGATCAAGAGATGGGTGAAAGGTAGCCAGTAATGAAGGATTATACCAGACTAGTAATTCGTACTGCCATTTTATGCATACATTTGGGAGAGACAACCAAAAACTATGAATTGAAGAGCATCCACTACAATATACTGCCATCTTTCTATGGGGTTCCCAATGAAGACCTTTAAACTTCATTCGGGAGTTCTATACCACTCTCTAGACATTTCCTTTGGATGACTCAATTGAAGATCAACTCAGAATGAGATACTTCCCATACACATTGAAAAATCAAGCCAAGGCATGGTTGATGAACCTTCCTTCCGATTCATTGACTACATGGGAGGAGTTGTATAACAGATTCATGGGAAAATTTTATTCCCATTAAAAGACCTCTAAGTTGCGGATGAAGATAACTACCTTCACTCAGATTGTAACATCCCATCTCTCAAATTGTTGAGAGATCTAAAATGTTAGACTAATGAGTCATATGAGTGGTATCGTATAGAACGAAATTGGTACAATTATGACGTAATTTTATAATTGTATTCAAATGCATAATATTAGCATACACACATAAATTGTGAATTAGATAAATTGCACTCAATTGACATATTCAAGGGTATGAAACTAAGATGATTGTGATAAATGACTGAGCGTAATGAATGTGTATTTCCAATGCCTTGTACTTTGGTTTACCAGTGACAAGAATTTATGGATTACAATTAGTAAATTGGAATTAATTGGTACGATTGAGAGAATTATGAAATAATGTGTATTTTTGGACTAGGAAAAATGCTAACTGGCAAGACAATTATCAAATGGCAGTAGAAATAATTGACATATGGTAATAAAAATAAATGACAAATGACATTAGGATTTATTGACAAGTGGCATCGAAAATTGAGTGACAATTGGTTTAAAAATTGGGAGACAAATGAACTAGTTATTAAAGGACTTTAGGTATAATAATTAGAAGACTTTACTTGGTTATTTATGTGGTAAGTGTCATGACACTTACCAAGCATTAGCCCACGACATATTAAATTGAAAGGCCATCTACATTGTCTTTCATTTGGTTAAATGCTCTCATCTTCTTCATTTGCTTCTCTCCATTTATGGCCCACTCACTCTCATCCTCTCAAGGTTGAGCCTTGCTATCAGCCTCCACTTTACCTGTGACATCCCGTCACCTATATATATATATATATGGTTAGAACACATAAGTGTGATACATTTATATGACTTAAGCCAAAGGAATATTAGACATAAGTTATGACATACGGTTGGCACATCCATATAAATATATATGCTTCCATTTGGCACTTTC
>JANQAP020000109.1:342687-358412 GCA_026874005.2 Erythroxylum coriaceum
GGGAGCGATGCGCGAGTTAAAGTCGCCGGATTACTGACGGAATGTACATTCTGTCGGTAATCTAGGTTTTCCTTCGTCGTCTTCACGATGCAACTTGTCGACAGTTATCGATAGAACACAAATTCCGTCGCTAAAAGAGCGGTAATTCTTAGCGGTGGAAACTCAAATACCGACGGAACACTAATTCCGTCGGTAATCAAAGGTTTATATCGTCGTCTTTAACAAAATGACGAGGCAAGTTGCCTACATTTACCAACGGACAAGGATTTTCGTCGCTAAATTTGAGGAACCGCATGTAATCTATTCGCGTTAAAATCGATGAATCACCGATATAATACATATTCCGTCGGTGATTCAAGTTTATCTTCTCGTCTTCATCCAACGGACGACGTTTGGTTAACCAAATGGCTATGATTTACCGACGGACTATGTATTCCGTCGGTATTTAAGTTTCCCAGTTGTCTCTTTACGACATTTTCCTGTTGTGACAGAACACAAATTCCGTCGGTAAATAAAGTTGCCTAAACAATTTTACTGACGGTATCTTTACCGTCGGTAATTTGGCGAAGCTAATTAATTGCAGGAGTAATTCCCGCATTTATTACCGACAGAAGTCCCTATTCTGTCGGTATGTGTACCGACGGAATTATTTTTGTCGGTATATGTCTGACGTAATTAAATTGCAGGAACAGTTCCCGCAATTTTTGCCGACGCTGTAGGCTTTATTGTCGCTATATATCATCGGAGATTTTGCGCAAAATTCCTTCCCTCCAGTGTTGCCAATGGATTTGTGGTTCTGTCGTTATATACGAAAACAACGCCGTATTTACTGACGGAATTTGTTTTTTCGTCGGTAAATAGCGTCGGTTTTGTTTCCATCGGTAATATTCCGCCGCTATTCTGTGATTTTCTTGTAGTGACATAATCATTTCATAACAATCAAAAAATTTTCCTAATCATTCATAACATCACTATTCATTAAATTCATGAAATCTTTAACATAATGCATGTATGTGTGTACAAATACTAATGCATATAAGATTCACTTTCATTGCTACTTTGTTGTGAATGAGTGTCTTTTTAACTATCCCATATCTATTGTCAATACTGGGCTTATTGATAACTGTTACGTATCCGTTATGGATACCAGGCTCATTTTAACACTAAGCTTGTGGCTCTTTATACACGTTCTGAGCTTTAAGTTATTTTTCACTGGCCACTTCGATCATAACTTCCTTTATCTGATCGTGCATATCATATAAGGATATGCATCAAAACATATATATACAATTAATCACTTTCATTCATTATGTATATTCACTTTTCACATTTTCATCAGACTTAAGTCTGACATTCAACATTTTTCTGTTGAGAACACCTATTTTTGTCAGATTCACCTACAATCAGAACACTTCCAATACGTCCCCAATTATCGAACTCCTTAGACCATCAATGTTCGAAATTATCATATTCACATAAATATTATTTCAATAATTGAAATTTAAGTAATTACAATCAATACAAGTGAGAAACATCTAGGTTACTCACAGTAAGCTCCAGATAGATATTACCTCGATGTACAGGTAATGTCTGGATACTGGCGTTCTATTTGCACTTCTATACCATACAATACACACACATTTACACATTACTAATTGCTCAATCACATAAGTATTCAATCATATATATATGTATATGTGTTATATACAATGCATGCTCAATGACTTTCCTGGGTATGTGTTCCAAAATCATAAGTCTTGATCATTTAAACATTATCACTTGTATATGTCTTATTTACAATTAGGTTTACACCTCAAGATCACTTGATTAATCTAATTTCATCAATCAATCATTCACCAATGTTATTCTAGTATCATAAGATCACTTAATATCCAAATTATCATTTGATCTTACTTAATTCACATTATTCATTTCCTTTGAATCACATTAGCATTTCTAAGAACACTTTTATTCCATTAATTGACTCAAATTTTTTCTAGATTTGGATACATGATAACATCAATCCATTCTTAAACTAAAACATCAATTAATAAACTAAACATATCAAACACTTTATCAACTAATCAAGCATTAAACTAAGTTCATTTCAAGCCTCATTCAATTCTAAATACACCATTGGAAGTACCCTTAGCATTAGTTGTTTCAATCATTGCTTACAAGACAACATTTCACTTTTTATGCCTACCTACGATTGTGGTGGACCTTCCCATGATTGTGATAGAAACTTGTGCAATAGGCCACGATCGTTGGGACTATGCCACGATCGTGACAGAACCTAAATAACTAGACCACGATCGTGCCCTGCCTTTCTTTCTCAATGAATTCACTTACTTATAAACATCATTTACCCTTCAAGTTTTTCAAAATTCATGTCCATTTATGCAACCTCATTTCATGCTAATCTAACTACCATATTGGTTACATTAAATCTTACAAAACTCTACTCAATTAATTCATTACCATTCACTTTATACCATCATACATGCATCCCAAATTTTTTCTAGATTTTTAACCTTTTTCATCCTATATCAAACACATCATACGCATAACTCATCAGTTTTCACCTCATTTCCATCTTAAAATCATCCACAAAATAAATCATAAATCATTTTTCATCATATACACAAAATAGGACACAAGTGTTTGAACAAGTATGCACAATCCTTCAATAAAATTTTTGCACTCATCATATACCATTTTCACTAAATCAATCCATTTCAAACCATCATCATAATTGCTTTTATTAAAACAAACCATGAAGATAAAGATTGTACATACTTTTTTTAGCTCAAAACCTTCTTAAAAACAACTATAACACATCTCATGACCTATTATTGATCATTTATACCAAAAATAGAATATAAATCTATTCATTTCCTCATCCATGTTACAGCACACTTTAACATCATTTTTATGATCATTCCACTTCTAACTATCATTATATATGTTTCATTTAACAAAGCCATAAAGATCCATATATTTAACTTACTTGTTTAACTCTAAGCTTTAAAGATCATGTAACCCTAGCCTTTCATGCTTATATGATCATTAACTTTTATGGAGGAATAGGTTAGGTTCCTGGTAACAAGGAGATGAGACAACGAAATCTTAGAGTAGTATGGTGAAAGATGATGGCAACTCAAAATCATGAGTGTAAAATATGAGAGTATTATGTGTTGAGGGAAGGAAGAAAATGAATAAGAGAACTTTTAGCCAAAGTAAAATAAAAGACAAAGATGGTTGTCTTTCATGTGAGTTCATCGAGAGGGAGGTGTATGGCAAGTGGCGTGACACTTGTCACTTGCCACATGTTCTCTTTTTATGGTTCCACTTGGCTTTTTTAATAACTAGTTCATTTGTCTCCCAATTTCTATGCTAAATGTCAATAAATCCTAATATCACATATCCCTCATTTCTACTACCATGTGTCACTTATTTCTACTACCAAGAATCAATTTGTCTTGCCACTTGACATTTTTTCTAGTCCAAAAATACACATAATTTATAAATCTCTCAATTATATCAAATAAATTCTAAAACACCAATTATAATTCATCAACCTCGTTTCAAGACATAAAAATTCACAATTCACATTATGATCCTTTAAAATCATTCATACTCTAGAAATGTCAATTGACTGTATAAACAGTCTTTGTAATGTGTACGAAAATCATAATTCATGTGTTTATATGATAAAGTTATGCATGAGTATGAAATACATTTCCTAATTTCTCAATACTATTTCTCATATACGGTTGTCTAGGGTCCTAACCCTTAGTATGGGAAAACGGGATATTACATTTCATGATTAAGGAACTTTAGAACTTGCTTGCAAATACTAGTTGAGATCGTATAATATTATGCAAGCGGTAAAATGATGAAGTTAATTAGGATTTACCCCTATTGCTTAAAAAGTCACCATAATGTTACCTATAGTGAGCCCCTTTGAACTTAACATGAAACCTCTTCCTTTTTTAAACCAAAATATGAGTTTTTACCTTAATTATTTATCCTCTTTTTTGTACCTACCATAAGGCAAGTTGAGCATTTGAAATGGTATTTTTAGGTTTAGGAAGTAACTGCTTGAATAAGTGTAGGGGATCATAACATATAGTTGGCTATTGTATTAGGAATACGTATGGTTGTAGCAATTATCTCTCCCCTATATTTTTCTTCTCTTGATTTCCTTGTTTTAAATAAATAAATAATTAATTAATTAAAAAAGAAAAATAAAAAGGAAAAAAAGAAAGAAAAGAGAAAGAAAGAAACAGAAAAGAAACAGAGGTAAGAGAAGACAACCAGAAAAGAAAGTGGAGAGATGTAAAAAGGAGAGTGCTAACCTTATTAAATGAGAGGAAAGAATTGAGTGTTTTATGTTTCATTGTTCTGTATTATTTTAAATGCTTAATTTGTTTTGTGATTTTCATTTTTCCTACCCTTAGCTTGGGCTCATTATAACTAAAATAAAGACCTTTGAATTGATATTTGTGTTTGATATGAGTGGTGGAGATTGGATTAGTAAGCAAACCTATGGTAGATGCCTTATATGAAATGAATGATGAGTGAATATATCCTACCTTTGAATGTATGAGAGGATGGAGAGTGGAGTGAGTGTCTATCACACTTATTAATGGTCTTTGAATTGAAATACTTGTTAATTTTGGCTAAGCATGCGGAGAATAGTCTATTCATGGAGTATTATAAGTTTCAAGTTCTCATATTGTGTTTATTGAAATGATCGTTGATATCTTTGACTATTATTTAGTAAAATCTTTGTTTTCATTATTTGTTCTTGTATAGTCTAGTATTTTTTATTTTGCTTGGGGACAAGTATAGTTTAACTGTGGGGGAATTGTTGTGTCTAATATCTATTGATTTTGCTTGCATTCATATCTTGATTTTGGTTACAAATTCTTATGTTTTAATTCAAATTTGAAATGAATTGAGTGAAAATGGAGTGGATGTTGCATGAATGTTGAATGTAGTATCTTATGAATGTTGCATGAAAATAAGAAAAATTATACATGAAAAAAGGAATGTTTGAATAAAGATCATTTCACCATTTTCACTCTTCATTACTTTCATACCTCCCTTTTTAGGTACACATTGCACAGGGTTCACCCATTCATTACCTAAAATTGGGTAATGATACCCATATCTAGCAATTTAACAACCTCCTTCTTGATCGCTTAACTCATATGAGGGTTTAACCTTCATTGTCTTTTCCTCACTGCTTTACTCCCTTCCTCGAATTTAATCCTATGCATTACCACATTAGGAATTATACCTCCTATGTTCGATAGTTGCCATCCCAAAGCCTTCATCCACTTCCTAATTATCCCTACAACCTTACTCTCTTATTCTCCATCTAGCTGGTTTGAAATAAGGATGGGTAAAGTTTGACCCTCTCCCAGAAAAGTATACTTAAGGTGTATAGGTAAATATTTTAACTCAAGAGTTGGTGGTAGTAAAATAAAGTGTGGCACAAGTGCTTCCGTTCTCACTAAAATCTCTTGATTGGACTGAACACCCAACTCCTTCTCTTCTCTTCCTTTAGTTTCATCTTCCTTAAAACTCGCTTCTTCATTGCAGCTCTCCTCCTTCTCTTTGATACATTCATCCAGAATGTCTATCTTTGTACAAGAGCTGCTTTCCTTTGAATTCTTCAAAACTTTGTTTATGTTAAACTCTACTTGATCATCACCAGTTCGAACAATAAGTTTGCCTTCATGAACATCAATCAAATCTCTCCCTTTATTCTTGAATGGCTTCTAAAAAATGAGTGGGCAATTCCTATCCTTTTCACGGTCTTATACTACAAAGTCCACAGGAATAATGAATTTGTCCACTTTGATGATGACATCCTCCACCACACTAAATGGTTTCTTGAATGATTAATTTGTTAACTAAATAAGCATAAAAGTCAGTTTTATATCGCTTAGCCTCAATTTTCCTAAAAATCGACAAAGGCGTAAGGTTAATACTTACAACTAAGTCATATAAGCATTTATCAAACTTTAGGTCATCAATAACATAAGGTATCATAAAGATCCCTAGGTCTTTTAATTTGGAAGGCATATGGCTAGTGATGATGGAACTGCAACTTTTCGTTAGAGCAATCGTTTGGTTATTCTCCCAAATTTGCTTGTTTGATAGTATATTTATAAGTGTTCAGAGTTGCATTCAGTTACTTAGTATATGAATTATAGGAAGAGAGAAACAATATAATCTTTTATTATTCTCCGAACAGCATAGACACTATTCTATTGGTCATTTGCTATAAAATCAGACAACATATATTTACCTTTAGGGATAAACATTATTTTGGTCCTCACTTTCAACTCAATTGGAGAATCAATTAACTTCCTATGATCAACTTTTGCTACTTGATTAATAAGTGTAATTATTAGTGATATTTTAGTATAAGTGATGTATAGGCAATATTGTCTTTCAATTGTATAGTTTTGTATGAACTTAATTTTAACCTTTTGCCTAAAAACTTAATATATTCTTTCTTTCATAACAAAAATTAGTTAATATTGAGCATATTAAATAATTTAAAGGAGACAAAGGACTAAGTTAAGGAAATTCTTTACGCCCTTAACTTCTTTTCTGTATATTCAAAATTTTTGCAACATATAATTAGAAAATCAATTAACATAAATCATTTTAAATTCCACCAAAATTGCTAAAGAACTAGAGTTATTAGTTTATCATTTACGGATGACCTATTATTTTTTCCATGCTAATCCATACTATATCGGTATGTTCCTTAAAGCTCTAAAAGAATTTGAAGCAATCTCTAGACTATCAATTAATCTAATAAATCTTTTGTCTTTATTTTCAGTAGGAAATCTTAAGTTAAGTAGGATCTTTATTTTCCACTCAAAATTTAGACAAGAAGATTTTCCATTTAGGTATCTTCATTTACCTATTATCTCTTCCTTACTAATTTTTAGATAGTATTTTCCCCTTATAATACAAACTACTAGTAGAACATAAGCTTAGATAATCATCTTTAATATGCAAGAAGAATTGAATTGATGAAGTCTATCCTTAAAAATCCATATGCGTATTGGCCATCACACTAGAGGCTTCCATTTAGAGCCATAAAACATGTTAAAAGGAATTAAATAAAATATCTTTGTACATGCAATGGTAATAACTAATTCAAGATCAAAATAAGTTTAAAAAATCAACTTACATAAAAAAAATAAAGAGGGGGAATTAGGATGGTCCCTTATAAAATTTGAGAATAAAATATTTCTTACAAAAAGAATATGTTAATGATTCATAAATAAACAATCATTGTGGATAAAATGAATATATGTTGAACATTTGCATAGAAAAAGCTTTACAGAGATTAGCTCAAGAGCTAATACTTCGTGGACTTGGAGGAAAAAATAAAATTAAAAGACAAGATAAAAATAAATATTCAATAGATTATCAAGAATGAAAAATAAATCTCATTTTAATTTGACAGTTAATATCCATTAGACCCTCTTAATATTCTCCTTACTTTAATAGCTACAATAGAAGACAGACTGAAAAAGGCTAAGGTGGAAAAGTGTTTTTGGATGAATAGTAGATCTAGGTGAATAGTGATTTTTGGGGGGGACCAAAACCCAAAATATTGAAAAATATTTGGAATAAGTATTAAAGTTTAATGACACTGAAATGGATCAAAAATAAGTTTGATTGGATGGATTTCGGGAGTTTTGAAAGTTTAGAACTAAAATGACATTTTTGGAAAGTAATGGGTATTGATGCTTTTAAACCCATTTGAAATTTTTTAAAGAATCTAATCAATAAGTATTGACCCTAATTAGACTATTTTCATGATCAAGTTGATAATAAAATGGTTACATAATATTTTCAAAACTTAACTCGGTTGGTTGGTAAATTAAATTCATTAAAAGGCAATTTGATCTTTTTACATGGTGTTAGTGGATTAATGAGTCATTAGAGATGCCACTGAGGAGATGACATGGAGTATAAAAAGCAAAAAGTAAGACAAATTGCTTCATTCTTTTAACATAAATGTGAGAGACCAAAAACAAAAGAGAAAAAAGAGAAACCAAGGCGAAGTTTCATCCAACGAGGAGAAGAAGAAGAGTGCAGCCCTTTCTTATGGGTTTTAAGTTGAATTTGAAGAGATCTTGATCAAGCCTAAGTAATCATCAATTACCCAAAAGATTGGAGAAAAAAGTGGTAAGTTTTGCTAGTTTAAATTTCTATTTTTTTATAGGTTTTTGATTGGGATGGATGTGTTTAAGATCAATGGTGATCTTTTACTTGCCATGGAGTAGATAATAAGATTGGAAGCATTTAAGGGTTGAAATTAAAAAAGTAAACTAAGAAATCAAGTTGGAAAAATAACTATGGCTAAGTCTTTTTAGTGCGATTTGATCCAAAAATTCTATTTTGATGTTTTATGATGTTCGCAACATTATTTTGATGCTAATAAAGTAAAGAAATGAAAAGGAATGGAATTGGAATTGGTTTTGTTTGAAATTCAGCAAAGGGTGTATGATTATATAAAATTTCATTAATGAAATTTTATGACTTAAATGTGTATTAGAATGTCATGGAAGTGAATTTGGATTGATTTTAAATGCTAGAAACTAAATGGAATTGAATTGGAAAAGTTTAATGTGAAATATGTTAAGTTTAGCCTTACGGGCATTTTTCATGTAAAAGTTTGGTTATGATGTAATGACCATGTGAATGTGACTAAGGATGGTCATTAAGTGTATTTGTGGCATTGAAATTGTTAAATGAAATGTTATATTATTATTTGGAAAAAAACTTAGTATATAGGGTGTATGTGGAAAGTAATGAAGTTGAAATGGTTTATGAAGTGTTTGATGATGCTTGGCATGGATCTTAGGTGAATAGTGTTGAAGAATTGGAAAGAAAATGAAATGACAATATAAGTATGTGTGGTGAGGATAATTTGGCGTTAAGAGGAAATGTAGTTGTTAGTGTGAGTTGTCAAAGTTTGATTATGGTTATGGTGAATTAATTGGGTGAGACAATGTTTTGAAGAAATTGATAAGTTAGAATGGGTAAAAGATAGTATTTAAGTAATTTTTGAAGTTAAATTTTGAAATAGAGAACAATATATTAGCTTACAAAAGTAAGCAGAAATGCAATTAGCGTAGGTGTTATGCGATTAAATACTAATCTCGAATTCGATTAAACTAAATATATAGTTTTAATGCCTTATTTCTGAATTTGGAAATAAATGCCTAAGTGAAATGCAGTTTGCGTAGGTAAAGGAGAGACACACAATGCTTGAGTGTGCTTAGCAATAAATTTGCAAAATAGTGAGTGTATTTTTAATTGTTTTATATGACTAAATTATTTGCAAAAGAATTGATGACGTGATTTTAAATTGTATAATTATAAGTTTTATGTGAATGATACATTACAAGTGAATATTGGTAGCATAAGTTTATGTTTTAGCAATTTATGAATTGAAGTTTTGAAAGTTGAATTTCATACGATTTGAAGTTACATTAAAATTATGTTATTAGTTGATAAAAAGGACATATGATTTTTTTAGCTTATAGTACACTGTAAGGTTTTATTCATGTTATTATATCGATGTATAGTGGTTAACCTAGTGTAGATAAGCAATGTAGAACTAGCTTCGTAACTAATGGTTAACTAATTACAGATAAGCGATGTAGAACTAACTTCATAACTAGTGGTTAACCAGTTACGGGTAAACGATTTATAACTAGCTCCATAACTAGTGGTTAACTAGTTTCAGGTAAACGATATAGAACCAGATTCGTGACTTTATGCTTAAGGATACCATATGGCAAAGAAGTTAGCAGTGGGTGATCGCTGGTTTGGTGTGTGTAAGTTTTAATAATACCCTCGACAATCCGCAAGCACATAATTTGTTCACCTAGTACCTAAGGTGTTGATCTTACGAGGAGGGATAATCTAATCCTAAAATCTAAGGCCAAAATAAATTGTAGAAATTTAAGATGTAACGAAACTAAAACAAGAATTCAATTCAATCAATCAAATTAAATCAGAAATCAATCACGAAAATATTAATAATTTAGCAATTGCAGCACACCCCTAATAATTAACTTAAAGGAATTACTAATTGAGAGAAAGGGAATTTTACCAATCCTTAATGCTAACCTAACTGATTATGAATTATCAGATTATTGGTTCTAGATAGTCTTAGGGTTGATTACTCTTACAATCTCTTAATTACAACCTATCTAAAATCCTAATTAGATCTGAAGTTGTCCAATAAACTATCGAGAACCTATGCAAGATTTCTCTTTACACAATTACCGATTTGATTTAATCCTTGTTTTATTAAATCACCCAACTCTTGTTAGCCCAATTTAACTATTTTTTATTCGATTCACCCTCTCAGTTTATTAATGAATTATGCAATCACAGAATTTAATCACAATGAACTCAACAAACATAAAAGCAATCAGATTTCATTAAATAAAGAATAAAACTCCAAAGGTGAGTTTAGAACATCATCAACATCCAAAAATCCTATCATCAACTATTATTCCAAATTTATACAATAATAAAACTGAAAATAGTAAGAAATATGATTTAAACGGACGACGGGAGGTAGCGATGTTTGGAAACTTTGGATCCGGGAAGCACGTCGAGTCGGTTTCTTCTCCTCTTCTCTCTTCCTTCTTCTCTTTCTCTATCTCTCGATAATTCTCTATAGCATTTCTCCAAAAGTGGCTAATGTAAAAGCTTTTTCTACCTCTTTGTCTTATTCTTTAAATATCTTTTATGTTCTGAGCAGCCCTAGGATTTTTTGGGGGTCTGAAAGGTCTAAAAAATCCTTTGAAACTTGACATTTTTGATTGCCTGTATGTCTGCTAGATGCATGCCTTGATCGTGGGCCGCATCCAAGCCTTCTTTCATGATCGTGGCATACAGGCCACGATCATAGGCCATGTCCTGAGCTTCTGTCTCGATCATGGCATATGGGCCATGATTGTGGGCCAACCTAGTGCTTTTATCATGATCGTAGCCTGTTGTGCCACGATTATAGGCCATTGTTTCGGCCTGAATGTCTCTGAAACTTCTCTGTTCTTCGATGTTGACCCTGAAATACTAACAAACACCTCAAGGTACTTTAAAAATAGAATATTTAAGCTCAAAGACTTATACTAACCCATAAAAACACTTAAAACACAAATAATTAACAAACTAACACAATTCTAACCTAAACACATACTAAACAATTTAATTAATAATTAAATACATAAAAAATTAAGCCCTAAAACATGATGCAAATTATACTTATGAACATTCCCACACTTAAACGTTTGCTTGTCCTCAAGCAAACAAAACAATAAACATATAAAAAATCACAAAGCACACAATGTAATAATGTGACAATGACTTCAACTTCATGAAATGAATTTAACTTTAAACATAATCATTCAAGTTATTTCAAATCATTAACATGCAAAATCCGTATCTACGGGCTCCAAACTAAACATACATATTAATTAAAACTCAAATGTCAAGTTACTTACCCTTTTCAATTGTACATACACATTAATAATTCTTTGGTCATTCAACTCTGTAAGTACTCCTAAGTATGTGTTTATGAAAATTCAAGCCATTTACAAGTTAGATAGGTTTTATTAGAAAACACATTTTTTTTATTAAGCATGGACCTAGTCTTTTACTCGGAGACAAACATTGGTGATGAACGTCGATCTGGTTACTCGACTAAGTCAAATTTTTTAATTAAGCTGCTTGGTTGAAACGTCATTATAGCCTTTTAATGTGAAGACACACATTTGTGATGTGTGTCGATTCGGTTACTCAGCTACATCACGTTCTCAACTAGCTACTAGCTCTATTCATAACCCGATGGCCAACGGAATAGTTATTCATTTAAAATTAACCAATAAACTTTTTTTATGGCCTACCTTGTTGCTTAAGCTACTCATTTTCATGAAAAAAATACTAGCAGAGCTATTTTAGCTGAAATACCTCAAATTATGAATGAATATGACAATTTAGAGGGTGACAACTCACACTAAATCCTAATTAACTTGCATATTTAACCAAAGAAACCAATTCATTAATTTTGTGAGCTAATGACTCTTCACAACCTAATAGACTATGTTCAAAATTAAATCAATTTCAATCCATCTAAGTCATTGGCATATTCACACAATTCACAAAATGCAACCTAACAAACTATCATACAATATGCAAAATTTACATTCAAAACAAAACACATAACCTTTCCCACACTTGAACAACATAGTGTCCTGAATGTGAGAAGGAGGCAAACAAACATGCATAGCAAGAAGAAACATGAATTAAATAAAAATAAGAATAAAATAAGGACTAAATTTAAAAAGAAAAGGGTTAGAACAAAGCCTCATGGTGATAAAGGCGGGGATGGTGTTGGAGGTGACAGTTGGACGCCTTGAGCCTGTTGTCTTATCTTGGAATTGCTTAAGAGAGTAAGAGAAGTTGTGATCCCAAATTACTTCAAATTACTAAAGTTTTATTGGAAGTTCAAAACAACTCTAACTAAACCTAACAGTTTCAATTGAACTATTAAACATGCTAATTTATGGTCATTAGCTTGACCTTACATCCATGGAGTTGTCTTAATTGTTTAAACAAAAGGAAATCACTTCCTTGTCCTTGGGAATTGCTCCTCTGAAATATAGCTTGCAACGATGCCTGTTGACCTTAAAAGTTTCCTTGTTGGCATTTTCCAATTTGAGGGCTCCATGATCGAAAACTTGAATGACCGTAAAAGGTCTGCTCCATCAAGATTTTAACTTCCCTGGAAACAGCCTCAACCTTGAATTATATAGCAAAACTGCATCTCCTACTTTAAATTCCTTTTGTTTAAGATGAGAATCGTGCCATTTCTTTACCTTTTTCCTTGTAGAGTTTAGTGTTTTTGTACGCATTATAACGAAACTTTTCAAATTCATCTAGTTGCAAATGTCACTTTTTGCCTGCTTGCTTCCAATCAAAATTTAACATTTTTATGGCTCGATATGCCCAATGTTCTAGTTCGACTGGCAAATGACAAGCTTTTCTGTACATAAGCCTATAAGGAGTTATTATGATAGGTGTTTTGAAAGCAATTTTATAAGCCCATAAAGCATCGTCTAGCTTTATTGTCCAATTCTTCCTGGAGTTGTTTACTGTCTTTTCTAAAATTTGTTTCAGTTCCCGGTTAACAACTTCCACTTAGCCACTGGTCTGCAGATGGTAAGGTGTAGCAACACAGTGGTGCAATCCATATCTTTTTAAGAGGGCATCAAAAGATTTGTTGTAGAAATATGTACCTCTATCACTTATTATCGTACGTGGCACTCCAAATCAATTGAATAACGGTTTGATGAACTTTTGCACTACCTTTCCATCATCAATTGGAGATGCCACTGCTTGAGCCTAATGCAAAACATAATCCACCCCCACTAGAAGATATATGTGTTCCCATTGAAATGGGAAAGGACCCATAAAATCGATGCCCTATATATTGAAGACTTCCACTTCTAAAATGTTCAATAATGACATCTCATCTCTTTTGGAGATGTTACCTATTCTCTGGCATCGATCACATTATGCCACAAAAGTTTGAGCTCATTAAATAATTGTGGCCAATAAAATCCAGTCTTGAGTATTCAAACTATCATTTTGTTAGCTCTATAATGTCTAGCATATTAACCTTCACGACATTACTTTAATATGTTCAACATTTCCTTCTCTGGAACACATCGTCGCATTAACCCATTAGCACATGCTCTGTATAAAATTGGCTCATCCCATAGATATCGATTGCAATCATGTAGGAATCTTCTTCTTTGTTGGTAAGATAGATCACAAGGAAGTTTACCACTAGCAACATAATTCGTGATGTCAGTGAACTATGGTGTAGTTAAACTCTTGAGTAGCATTAGGGTTTCATTAGGAAATTTTCATTAATATCTTTGCTTAGCTTGTATTCCCCTCCTTCCAGTTTGGATAAGTGGTCTGTAACCACATTTTTTCTCCTTTTTTATCTCTCACTTCTATATCAAATTCTAGTAAAAGTAACACCCATTGAATGAGCCTTGGTTTTGCATCCTTTTTGTTGAAAATTTATTTTAATGTCGCATGATCGGTGAATATGATTACCTTTGATCCCAAAAGGTATTATCAAAATTTATCACATGCGTACACTACTAATTCTTTCTCTATGGTGGTGTAGTTTAACTGAGTTCCTGCAAGGGTCTTGCTGGCATAGTAGATCACATGCAACCTTTTATCTTTCTTTTGGCATAATACACAATCTATAACTTGGTCACTTGCATCGCACATAACCTCAAATGGAAGTGTCTAGTTTGGTGGTGATATAATTGGTGTAGATATTAATGCCTCCTTTAGGTTGTTAAAGGCAAACATACATTTGTCATCAAATAGAAAAGGCACATCCTTGAATAATAAGTTTGTCAAAGGTCTTGCAATTTGCGAGAAGTCTTTGATAAATTGACAGTAAAATCTTGCATGACCTAAAAATTCTTGCACACCTTATGCATTACTTGGTGGTGGAAGTTTCTCTATAACTTCTATTTTTGCTCTGTCAACTTAAAATCCTTGGTGTGAGATTTTATACCTTAGCACTATCCCCTCTTGCACCATAAAATGACATTTCTCCCAATTCAGCACCAAGTGTGATTCTTCACATCTTTGAAGAACTTTGTCTAAATTGGTTAAACGTATTTTGAAAGAGTCCTAAAAAACTAAAAAATCATCCATGAATACGTCTATTATATCTTTGATCATGTTGGTGAAGATAGAAATCATACATCTTTGAAATGTAGCCAGGGCATTGCATAGTCTGGAAGGCACCCGTCTGTACGCGAAAGTACTATAAGGGTAGGTGAATATGGTATTTTCTTGGTCATTAGGGTAGATGAATATCTGATTGTATCCTAAATATCGATGTAAGAAGCAATAAAACAAATGACCCGTCACCCTTTCTATCATCTGAACTATAAACGGGAGAGGAAAATGATCTTTCTTAGTCACCGAGTTGAGATTGCGATAGTCTATGCACACTCTCCATCCTGTGATCGTTCTTGTTGAAATTACTTCTCCACTCTCACTTTCTATTACCGTCAATCCACCCTTTTTAGGTACACATTGAGCTGGACTAACCCATTCACTATCAGAGATGAGATAAATTATCCCTACATCTAAGAGTTTCATTATTTCTTTCTTAACCACCTCCTTCATATTAGGGTTTCAACCTTCATTAACGCCCCCTCACTGTTCTGCAACCTTCCTCGAGGTTTATTCGGTGCACACAAAGATTTGAGCTTATACCTCGAATATCAGAAATCTGCCATCTGATGGCTATCATTCTCTTTCTCACAATTGCTACCACTTTACTTTCTTGTTTCTCATCCAATTTATTTGACATGATTTGTCGATAACGTTTGACCCTCCCTTAGAAAGGTGTATCTGAGATGTGTAGGTAAAGAGTTAAGCTCTAATTTGGGTGGTTTTTTTGTGGATGGTGGTGTGGGTTGTAACGTCCCGTTCCCCTATCACGGGTCGGACCAGGGAAAAGGGTACACGAGAGAGAAAAAAAAAGTGGGCCCAAACAAATGCTTGGTGAGAAGTGTATTCAAAAAAAAATTATACCGAGTTTTTAAATGTTA
>JANQAP020000109.1:372424-384687 GCA_026874005.2 Erythroxylum coriaceum
CTGTAAATTGAACTTAACCCACTCAAAGACCAAGAAAATCCAAGAACATTAGTCACTTCTATGACTAGTATATAGAGTCTACAACATCAACAATGATCGCATAGCTAAAACAACACAACACAACAACAGTAGAAATTTTAATGGGTATTATAGAAAATGAAGCTTACAACTAAAACCGAAGAAAAGGGAGAGAAGCCCAAATCGAAGTGACTAATGTTAGTGAAGTGGAAACTGTCAGAAGTTCGGAAGGAGGGAGGAGAAGCTCGGCAGTAAATTGAACACCATACATGCAGCGCGCAGGTTGGAGAGCGGGGAAGGGGACAAGGGACGACGTTTTAAGAAAATCAAAATGACATCATTTGATTTAAAACCAAACAACGTCGTTTTGCTCCTATAGTAGAACATTTTAACTAGGCCTTCTGCAACATTTTCTTCAACAAAATGTCACGGTTTCTATTTCGTGAAGTTTTATTCATAAAACGTCGCAAAAAGTGTCACAAATTAGCGATGTTTTCATAAAACGTCGTGAAAAATTCAAACTTTTCGTTCACGAAAAGTCTTTATAATTCGCGACGTTTTATCAATAAAACTTCGCGAATTGTATTAATTTTTTGTAGTGAAGGTAACACAGTTATTGAGCAGCCTGCAATACGTGGTAGGTAGGAGTGGCTCCCACAACAAATGCATGGCAGCTATTAACGACGCAAGGGAAAACCAGGTGACATATGCAATGACCAATGTCGGAGAAACTGATGTCTCATCAATGGCTGGAGCATGCTGAATGGCAGCGTCACTTGCAGGAGCTGGCAGCGGCGACAACATTTTTTCTTGGATAGTGTTTCAGGCTTTTCGAAAATAGGGTTTTAAGAAGAAGAAAAAGGTGTTTGGCTTCAAGGATATGACTATCCTAAGTGTTGAAATAGGATATTCTTAACTTAGAACAAGAGTTGTTTTGTTATAAGACTATCATTCTAAAACAAAGAATAAGGCATGTTTGGAAAAAGAATAAGATATTCTTATTTTGAAACATGACTTATTTAGTAACTAGGATAGTATATCTTAGGTCTAAAATAAGGTGTGTTTAGCACTAAGATTGTCCAAACCCATAATCAGGATAAGACAATCTTTATTAAGAAAAAACTTTTAAATTCAAAACTCAATTTCAAAATTAGAATAATTATTTTCTTAATTTGGTTAAGAGTAATAATTACTTTGGTTCCTATCTAAGTTTTAGAAAAACGATTTCTAAAATTAGAATCAATTATATTCAGTTAGATTGAAATTAATTAATACTCTTTAAAATTAAAAAAATGTTTTCTTAAATAATTAAGAAATTTATCTCTTAATTAAATTGATCTATTTTAATTTTATTGAAATAAGTTAAAATTATTATTTTTATTTAGAGAATTATTATTTTATATATTTAGAATATTTTTTTTATATATGATTGAAAGGTTTCCTGATTAGATTTTAAAAGATGTTTTCAATTATTAATCAAGGAATATAAGCACTTATTAACAATTTTTGAAAATAGTTTCCCAACTTATTAAAGACAAACTTTCTAATAATTAAGCTCTAAATAAATAGTATAAAAGACATTATTAAATGTAATGTGAATTATTTAATAATGAAAATAGTTTTCTAATTGGATTATAATGTCTTACTTGATAAATTTTGAAAAACAAAAGTTTTTCTAAATTACAATAAATAAGAAACATAATTTATTGAAAATTATTTTCAATTAAATTATGTCAAAGGAGTCAAGATAATCATAAATCCAATTGGATTTAAAAATTATTTTCTATTCAAAATTAAATTTCTATTTAGAATAAGAATTTAATTTATTTATAATCAATTAGTTTTTTCTAATTTAATTATCTAAGAAGTTAAAAATATTATTTTAGATTATGAAGATTAATAGCTAGAATCAAATGACTTAATGTTTTTATGCATAAAAACTAGGTATGAGTACATAAATCATACTTTATTTACATGTTTGATACATGTAGTAGATGTATTATATATATATATGTATGTATGTATGTATGTATGATACGATTACATGTAATTTTGTGTTTGATGAGATTATTTGAAATTAAATGCCTCGTTAAAATATTAATTAAACGTTGAGAACGTGATTGTTGCTTTATATTATTTAAGAATAAAACTAGAGTTTTGTTTATTGTAAGACTTAATGAGTGACTCAAGATCCTTTTAACTCGAATATGTTTTATCTTAAATTAATAGGTTTTACTTAACTCAATTTATATGATTTGGATGAGTGACTCATGATATGTCATATAAATTTAGAAGCAAGGTTAGCAATAACATATAAGATATATTTTGGCAAGAGTTGTGACCTAACAATTTTAGGAGTCATATGAGACATGATTAATAAAATTATTATCTACCTAATTTAAGTTTAGTTAGTTTGTTAAGCGACTCAAGGTCAGCTAAATTTAAATCATATCCTAACTCATTAAAGAGTAGTGGGGGTTATTATTTTAAATAAAGTAGTAGGAGTAGACAAATGTATGATTAAAGTCCTGATCTTATTTGGTTTTCATGACATATAAAAAATACTTATTTTTCTTATATTTATATTTTTTATGAGTATAAATTACCTTTAGTTAGTATGGTTGTTACTAAGAATTAGAGAATATAGCATTTTGGACATGGGTTATGTTTGAGAAGATTTCTCAAAATCAGAAAGAAAATTTGTATGTCCATTATGCAATTTTACTATTAATCTCTATTGAGGATTCAGTGCTAAATATATATATATATATATATATATATATATATATATATGATAAAATCATATAGATGACCAGATATGATGACATTTTGAGTTGACTAATGTCTTATATACTTTGATGATAACATAGAAGATGGATGTCAACATTATTATAGCACGATGCAAGATGTTATATAAAGTAGAGATGAAACGTATAGTACATTGATAGAATTGTTCCACTCAAATTTAGCCTATTAAAAGCACAAACATGACTATAATTGAAGTCATTTGCTATAGTATGATAATAGTTGTCATAAGATGAAAATAATTGCATGACTTTTCTTTCCCATATATGATATGATAAAGATTATATGTATTTCAAGTTCTTGTTTATGAATATTTGATAGTAAATTTTGATTTAAAATTATTATAATGTGTAATACACGATAAAAAATACATTGTTGAGAACAATTAGTTGATATAAGTTTATATAAACAATTTGGATGCTTTTGATCAAAGGGGACCCATGTTTAATATAGGTGGCAAGAAACTATCCTTTTATGCTAAGTTGGTTAAATCAACATAATGAAAATCACAAAGTTACATACAAAGATATATGAATCATTTTTTATTATGAATCATATGAAACTTGTTAAGTTGAAGAATTACCAACTTATTGTTGAAATATTAATTTAAAATCTTGAAAAGTTCAAATTGTTTAAATTTAAGTAAAAATTAAGCATTGAGAATGTTGAATCACTTCAATAAGCTTGATATGGTGAGATGTAAATTTTTTGGTAATCTATAGAAAATAAGACTCTCTACTGAATATCTCTACAAATAAATTTCATAATAATATGGATTTGTGTAAGGAGAAAACATAATGTGAGATAATGTATAATGCAATATTTATTTATTCCATAGTTAAGCCTAGTACTACAACTTACCTTTGAAAGTTACAATTAGAACAATTAGCAAGATTTCACATTAGATATGGAATGATAAGACTTTGAAAGAGTCAAAGTTAATGATTTTGGGATGGGATGCTTAGTTGAAGCATGTATTTTATAATAAATATAGAACTAAATTAGATAATAAAAAGTTATGAGATATCTAAAAGATTGGATGCAAACTTACATACCACATTAAACAAAATGTTTGTTTTAATAAATACTTATAGGAGAATGGTTTTCAAGATAAGTGGTAGGAGTATGATTAAATTATAAAAGTTCATAATGGAACTAGTGCTTTTGTTGATATATTTGATATATAGTTAAAAGGTTACGAGATGTTGAAACATTCACCTTTATGATGAATTGAAAGAGTTTTTTTAGATGTTATTAATTTATCATGTCTATAAGAAGATTAGTGCAAGTATAGTTGTCCTATTCATTGGGATTATATAGAAACATATTCCTTACAGAGAGAACAATAATTCATATTTTATTAATTGTTAAACATATAATTATCTAAGAATAACTCTTATTGGATATAGAAAGGTAACAGCTCAATTCTAAGAATTAGATCTATAAAGATAGATATGGAAATTGTTTACCTATTATAGTCTAAGCACGTAGATAATATACTAAAGATGTTTAGTATTTGAGATACATAATACTTGTAAAGTATTAAAGATATCCATTATTCTATGTATTAGTTGATATTTGAGTTCAAGGTTATAAGGTTATTAACTTTAAAAGTAAGTCCTAGTTAAGGTATAATTTACTTAGACCAATATTATTGTGAGATTGGAAAGGTTCCAATGTAGCATTAATTACTAATAAATACAAAATACATATATCATTTAGTGGAAATGATTATTTAGATAAGATGTTCTTTAATGAATTTGATATAGTTCCTTGCATTCTTTAGACCGTAATATACTATAGAATAATAATTCCTTTAAGCATGAAAAAGGAGTTAAGGTCTTATCAAAGACCCACGTATGTATTTAGTCAATTTCTCTTAATTATAATAATAATTAAGACGAAAGTTGTAAGATTTAAGTAAGTTCTCACTATAGAGAATCTTGTAGAATTCTTTCAATGGGAAAATCCCACAGACAGAAACTACAAACCAGTCTTAGTCATAGGAATGGATAAAGTAGGATTGTTTAAGAAAGTAAACCACTGTCCCAATAGTAGCATGATCATTATATGGTAATATGGTATAAGATACTTAAAAGATTAACTTAGTGCTAGTGGGAGATTGTTATAAGTTTATTCCTTGCAGTCAATCGGTTAGCTGTAGTTTAGTGACAAAATTATTTATAGGCATTCTTTATCTTATACACATTTAGATGTATATGGTAAACTTTATAAGATAAATATACATTGTAAATGAAATTATAATTATGAAATTTATATTGCATTTATATATTATTCCTAGTCATTAGTTTATTAAGACTAGACATTAATAGAGTGTAAAAAGACTAGCATGCATTATGTTTCTTCCTATGAAGGAAGTGGTGGATCTCATAGGCTAAAAGTATGTGAGTTCTTATTAGAGAACAAGTTCATTGAACTGGCCCCATATAAGAACTCCATTTGAAACATTATTAGTATATCTATGGAAATTCTCATTAGGATAATTGTATAAGTGATATTTTGACTTGAGATCTCCAAAGTTATCTTATATAAGGATTATTATGTTTTGATACTACTTATGACCTATTTTAGTCAAAGACAATTCAATATGATAGTTACTGGACTTAACATGAACTATCACTACAAGAAAATAGCATAATTTGCAACGTTTAAAAAATGTCACAAAATTTCAAAAAACGTCACATAATACAATTTGCGACGTTTTAAAAAACGTCACAAAAAATGTCGCAGAATGTGGTGTAGGCAAAAGGTTTCTGCGACATTTTTCATAAAACGTCACAAAAAACATTAACATTCCGCGACGTTTTAAAAAACGTTACTGAAAGATTGGACTTTTCGCGACGTTAAACATCACGGAAAGTCACATTTCGCAACGTTTTAAAACTTCTCAGAAGTTTTTCCGCGATGTTTTAAATTTTAATGCTATTCAATATTATTTATGAATTTTATTTATTTAATTATTATTTTTTAATTTTTCGAAATTAATTTTAATTTAATAAATTTTCAATTTTAATAATTATTTTTAAATAAAATTTTGTTAAAAATCTTATTTATTTAATTCTTCAATTTTTTAGTATATCATTAATTTTAATAATTATTCATGTATCACAAGAATTTCATACGTGCAGAAAATTTATTATTATTTAAAAAGTACATCATAAGTATATAATATATCAATATGAGTACATATATTTAACCTAAATGAATATTATGTGTAAAAAATAAAAGTTCCAAGAACTTTTTTTAGTGTTCAAATTTAATTCTTTGTTGTTCGATTTCGGTAGTTAGTGGTAAACGTCTAGGATGAGTAATAGGCGCATATGTGACATCTCTTGGTGTTGGAGTAGGCTCACAAGGTACAGGTGTGTGATATTTTGGCTATGTAGGAGCATATGGCTCATCAACTACACTTTCAAGAAGCTGACATTACCACGACTGCAATTGTGTCGGTATTAAGCTACTTGGTGCAGCCTTATTCTTCTTCTTGGGTAGACCAGGTCCCATGTGAATCATATGCATTCAATTAAAAAAATGGATGAAAGAATTCAGAGTGGAAATTTAGTATATTTTATTAATACGTGGATTAGAGTTCTTATTCAACAATGATATTTCCTTGAAACTTTTGCAATAAGATACTTTTTCATATTAACAAGAACAGTTGTAAGTGTTCACAATGCCGTAGTACCTATCCTAGTAATATCATCATAGTTTTAACTTCTAGGAAATTAAGAAGCGATACTCTTTTACAAGTGTAATTAGACTTTTGTGTGTAACATTTTTTTTATTAATGAAAATCTTTTACTCACCAAGTAGAGTCAATCATAGCAGCAACTTTCGTAACCACACACACACACTTCTGTAATTTTAAAGGCAGCAACTTTTGTAAGAACAGACACACACTTCACGCATTTTGGATTCTATTATTAGCAGGTCACCTAAAAAGTGTGAATCTCATGATTTGCTTGCAACTAATTCGAAAAAATAAAAAGCATTAGTGGCTCACTAATTGGCAACTAATAATGTTACACTTAATTGTCTTAAATATGTTCTCCTACTCAAACACACAATTGTTAAGGAAAGATAAATCATAGTCAATGAGTTTCTTAACATCACCAGTAAAGGAACCCAAGTTACAAGTTCAGCAACTACGTTGCACACCCTCTCTAGGAAAGCAGGACAAATATCAGAGTTAGATCCGGCAGAATCATAAACATATTTATATCTAGTTTTAAAGCTAAAGTAATTGTTTCAAAATCAGAGTTTGTAAGCATAAGCAAATCAGAGTCGGTAATCAACTATCCTACCAACCAACCATATAGAGAAAGGTTTCAGATGTGCTAATAGGTGAGATGTCAAGGTTGAGGACCAGAGGTTGACAGTGTAGACATTCTCTGTGTTTGATGCATGCAGTCGGTTGTAAGGCTTCCAAAAATCTGCAGGGCTTTACAACCAAAGTCAGCATGTAACACAACTATATCATTTTTTTTTGCGAAGGATATTCAATAAAACTTTATTTATTATACATGTATATGTATACATGTGTCTGTAAATGTATATACGTAACAGTACCTGGAACTATCTTTATGTACCTGTGAGCTTCTTTAGATTTGATATACACAGAACCTATAGTACAAAGGAGATACCTGCAACAGAATTGATGAGAAAACAGTAAAAAAAGCCAATACTGTATTGACAATAGAAAAAATCAATTAAAAATATGGTAAAGGTTAGAGGTAAGAAGCTATGTATTCAGACTGTCATATTAACTGACTTATGTCAAGAGAAAACAATACAATCACTGTAAAATTTCTCAGATAAAAGAACCAGCAACATTTACGGTTTATTTCAAACAACCAAAACATAAAATGAAAGAATTAAAAAAGACCACATTTGATACTTCAACAGATTCAAGCAGAGTAATGCTCAATCAAGATGAAGTGCTTCACATGGTGAAATGTATCAAAACTTAGTAGTAGAACCTTTTTGTATCCAATTAAATCAACAAGACGCATTAGTTAACAAATAACAGTATAAAAATGGGTTAAAACTTTCAACACTTTTACATATCTTCACAAGTTCCCTATTTGGTAAACATCTATAGGAAGACCCAACAACAATACAATCATCTTTAAAAGACAACTCGTTAATGAACCATAGTTTGCACTATTACCACAATCCAGATGATACAAATAGACTGTACAAAAGCAAACTGTCCTCCTTCGTACCAGAAAGGAAAAACCAACAAGCCACAAAAACAACACAAAACACATATGAAGGAACCAAAAATTATTGAAGAAAAAAGATAGGCTCGTACAATCTAGGTAATATGTTGCCCGCATGTTGCATAAGCTCGTAAAGCTCCACAATTGAGCACCCACGACGTGCCTCTTCCTTAAAGAACATCTCCAGGTTTCTCAATTCATCAAATGATCGCATATCGGCCGCACCAAAACACAATTCACATCCTCCATCTTTGAAAATAACTATTCTAGAGTTGGGAAGTTAAAAATATATAGAAAGGGAAACCAAGATTCAATCTGCAAATTAGATCTTGCACAGAAACTCACATAGTTCATAGTATTTGTGAGGAGAAAGCTTCGAAGTTCGAAGCTCGGAGAGCATTTGCGTCGAATACTTCAAAGCATCTCTGAGATTATTGAAGTCCTGTGCAAAATTCTTAGGGTTTGACAAAGTCATTTTGCATTCCTCTAGTAAAAGCAAGTAAATAGGAAATAAGGTTACCAGAGCTCGATGCATGTAGAAGGCGTTCTGTTGAAGGTCGGGGATCCCAGCGGCCAGCCACTTCTCCTCGTCTTCCACGCCATCGGCGATCATTTTCTCTCTTTTCTCTTATCTCACTTTTGTTCCAAGAGATCTTTAATTGTATCGAAAGATGCTTGAGTTTTGACTTGTGCTCTGCAAACTTCAACCGCCTGTCCAGTCCTACCACCCAAACACAACTCACTCCCCTTTGGATCCACGTAATCGTCTATGAAGCGGGTCTATCATTTGGCACTGGACTCTACTATTGCCTTCTTCTTCTTATTGTTTTGGGTAAACCTTGCATTGCGTTTTGCTTGCTGCTGAGAGAAGAAGGCAGAGAGAAGAAACCAGAGAAGAAATCAGCAAAATGGTCAGAAATGAAAGAAGAAAATGTTATTTTTAAATAGCCATCAACAAAAAGCCGCGCTTCCTATTTCGTGACGTTTTAATTAAAAAACATCGCAATAAATATTACAAATTTGCAACTTCTTTATAGAACGTCATAAAAAATTTAAACTTTTCCTGACGTTTTTTAAACATCACGAAAAGTCTTCACATTTAGCAACATTTTATCAATAAAACATCGCAGATTGTGTTATTTTTTTGTAGTGTATATGGGGGTATTTAAGTGATCAATACAGGATTTATCACCCTAAAGTAATTAGGGAGAATGTTCCATTGTTCTCTATTAGTATTGATTCGGGAAATCTTTGACTAAGGTGAAATGATACTTTGAAAATATTTTTCAAATGTTATTAGTTAAATCAATTACTAATGATGAAGAACTTATTTGATTGTATATAAATAGAATAGACATTAATTATATGGTCTATGTCTAATCAAAACATTGTATAATAAAAAAATTAATTATATTAGAAAATTATGTATGGAAAGATTAGTCAAAATCACTTTGACATTCTTAAATATTTGAGTGGTTATGATGCGTTGTTAGACACCAATCTTAATCTATGGATATAAATTATTTAATCAGAGAGTTAAATATAAATTAATAGAGTTTAATTTATGTAATCTTATATATAATTTATGGTTATAATTTATATTTATTACTAACATATTTGGGAACTTAATGTGTTATATACAAAGAACCTTTTGAAGAGAGAAAAGATGTTTTAATCAAGTTGAACTTGATTATAAAATTTGAGAAACTCTATATTAAATATGAAATATTTAATAAATAAGGACCAATATGAGATATTGGATCTTATTTGGGCTTAATTAAAATTATTATAATTCTAAATAAAGTTTAATTAAAATTAAAATTTTATTTCAATTGAATTACTAAAAGGTCCAAGTCTTATTATAAATGGGCTTAGGCTTTAAGGGAGCTAACGCTTCTTTCCTAACCCTTTCTGTTGGAGGTTGGACACTTTCGTGGCTACAATGGTTGAAATAAGCAGATTTTAGAAGCGGTTTGAGAGAAACATTAAGAAAAAGTATCAAGCTACATAATAAGGTATAAATTAAATTTTATGCTTTATTATGAATTATATATTAATCATTTTATAAAATTTAAATAATCTTAACCTTTAGAAAATCATTCGGAAAAATATTTGTAATTATTCTATCGGGCACGTGAAATAGAATCCCATCCTAATTTTTCAACAATTTTTTCTATCACCAGAATCCTGAAGATTTTCTTCCCACGAACTCTATGATACATTGATGCGTAACATATAATTTTTATACCCATGGGAACTTCAATCCTTACTTTGGACTTATTTAACTGCTAAGCTAGGTTGTCACCACTTTCTTAAGCAAAAATAAAAAACACGAATTATAAAGACTAGTAGTACTTGACAACTGTTTTGACAATAAGGTTGATGATCGAATTTTAAAGACTGCAAATCATAAAAATTATGCATTATTATCTTGTTTTAACTGCTTTAACATTCACTAAGGTACCTATATATGGCATTCTATATCTTTAATACTTTTCTATTCTACAAATCAAGTACATATCCTACAATTTGAAAGTGCAATGCTCACATTTGGGCTCCACACGGATTTGCTAAATCGAGGTTAGGAGAGAGCTAGATAACGAAACCTACTCCAAAATCATTGTACAGGTAATTAGCTCAGAGGACTTCAACAGTTACGGGGGAGGGGGGAAGAGGGAGAGAGAGAGAGAGTTGACCAAGTCACAAAAGTCGGGGTTAGCTTAAAGCCACACGAAACGATTGGGACAACTACCAAGGAACACTCAAACGCTCAAAGTTCATGTTCTTGTCATGCTACAGCATATAAAAATTGAAACTTTCCACTTAACTTCAGACACTTCACAAAGTGACATGTATAAGGATGAGATAGTAGTTAAAATTAACCTAACTTTCATGACTGATGAAACTAAGATTTGTGCAGCTTTTGACTTTGAGAGGACTGTTAGAGTTTGAAAATTAGAACTTGGAAGCATACAAGCTATTACATCATTAAATTGATATTTTTGGTGATTATTATTAAATTTTTTGTTAAAATAATATTCTTTTACTATCTATAATAATAGTAATAATTACTAATAATATTCTTTTAACAAACTTTTTTTCACTTTAATATCCATAAATATAAGTCTTAAAGAATTTGGATTACCAAAATCTGCAAAAGTTAGGAATAATTTACTTTAAAAAAAACGATGTTGGATATAAGGGTGTTTAATATATTATCTTTGAGTTCGGCTACAAACTACTCTCTTTTTTTTTTTTCGGCAACAAACTATTCTCTCTCTCTTAAGGCTTGAATGTCTTGGTCCACATATTGCAAACTTCATTCACCTATGAAACTCCTTCCATACAATCGGAATTTGGAAGGTGGGCAGTGTGAAATTGCTATATTGATCGGATATATGCTCATGTCTAACGTTCAAAATAGGAGAAGATACAAATTTTAGAGGACATCACACTTCATAGTCTAATCTCCAATTCCTAGTTGTGAGCATCACCACAAAGGGAAGAATTGCACAATGTAAGATCACGGATCAGCCCTAGAGCCCACCTTTCATGTACAATTCTTTAGACCCCATCATTCAAAGTAAATCACAAAATTAGACGAAAAGAAGTTAATAAACCAAGGAAACACGAGAGGGAAAGTAAGCATCAATTAATACACCAATATCACTGTACTTTCCACCTGCCAATGCATTTAACACGGAAGAATGTGAAAGAAAAGCATAATACACCAAGCTTAATCCTCTCACAGTCAAATGCTTCTAGCCATCATTTCTTGGAATCTTCTGTACGACTCTTGCTTCTCCAGCATGAACTTTTCATGGCAACTTGCGATGAAAATGTCCGCTAGCTGATCGATCTCGTTCATTTTTCCGTGATCACCGTTGAAGCTCTCATGTCGCTTCTGCTCCAGCCAATGAAGGTAGCCTGAAAGCTGAGACTCTCCGGTCACATCTAATTGTTCATGAGTCGTGATTACGGAATTCCATGTCGGGTCATAGTACAAATGGGGTGTTGAAAAACCATCAAGAACTTGTTGCGACACTTGCAACACATGTGAAGAGCACCAGTTATAGTGTAGCCTGAACGAACCAAAAAATATCTTCCTGTAATTCTTTTCCTTCTTTTTTGTGACCCAGCTTTCAGGATATACCAAGTGCAAAGGTTGTAGTTCCTTGAGAATCTGAGTCAGAATCG
>JANQAP020000109.1:716333-728198 GCA_026874005.2 Erythroxylum coriaceum
TTCTCTTTTTATACCTTTAATGAGTGTGAAATTTCCAATTTGCCCTTCCATTTATACCTAATGTCTATTTAAACTTATGTGGTCTTCCAAGAATGACCTTATATCACCTTACACCATTAATACTTTAATTCCATCAAACCATGAAATAAATCCTCCCAAACTTGATATAATAATTAGACTCCAAATAAAATGATTTATCTAACAAGACCACAAAATTTATTTAAATCATGTTTAATAAAATAAATAAATAAAATTTTGGGGCCCAACATAAAGAGATTTATATATACTTTTTTTCATTTAACAAACATTGGACATACTATATGATCGACTACTATGATAAGGTATATAAGGAGTTACACAAGATTGTCTAAGAAAGGGAAGAAGTTAAGGTTGCCTTTTTTAGCTTCTATAATGACTATATTTTTCAAGAAAGAGCAAGAGATGGTGGAGAAAATGCTCATAAAGTGATTGATGTTACTTAAGATCAAGGTGAAAGACCTGAAAAAGGATAATTTAAGCTTGAGGAAGACATTGGAGGATCAAAAGCTCAAATTCAAGGGTGATAAGTTTAAGTCTAATATCATGAGATGATATCATAAATCTAAGTTTTATAGGAATAAGAATTATGATAATCTAATTAGTGCCACCTTTGCCAGCTTTGATTCCTACAAGAAATCAATTGTGACGTTCCCAAACTTATCTTTTTAAGATTTTAACATTATTTAAACATTTATGGAACCTAAACCTACAAAGGTTGAGAAGATAAAGATTTAGCAATAATAATGAGTTTGAATTGACTAGTCCACTATGTGAAAACATGTCAAGCATGTAGTTTCTTAATGTTTCTTCCCCCAACCCCCACCCACTTATTATATAGGGGTGTGGGTATATAGATAATTTTCTAGGATTTTTATTCCTGAATTTTTGGATATTTTTTCTTTGTAGATCTATATATATATATATATATGTATGTATATATATAATTGCTTTTCTCTTTTTTATCCTATTCTGTTTTTTTATCATGGATGATTAGTTATCCATAAGATTATGAGCCTATCTTTTATTGACTTTGATGATATTTTTGATAGGATGTTTCCCTTAGCTTTTTAAAATCTATACTTTATTTTTTCCAAGTATTTTAATGCACATCATCAATAAAAATATTAAATTTAATTTCCTAAATTATTTTATGAAAACTTATAGGTCTATCATAGAGGAAATATTAACTTTTTAATCTTAAAGTCTATAACCTATGGCCTTTTTCCTATATGGTTTATATTTTGGAAGTAGGGAGTTGAAGGTGACTTCATCTAGACTCGTGGCATTTATGGTATTTTTGTTCTAAAACTAGAGAATTGAAGGTGGCTTCATCTAAACATGCGGCCTTTAGCCTACAAGACTTATATTTTGAAAACCAAAAGTTAAAGGTGGCTTCATTTGAAACTATAACCTTTGGTCTGGAAGGTTTTTAACATTAATTTTGACACTAGAATATATCAAAATTTATTTACCATTATAGTGAAAAATAAGAATACAAATAATATCAAAATTATATAATAAAATTATTTATTAAAGTGTGAATTGCTTTATACTAAAGGGACCTCTAAGCCATCTAATTTTTCCACAATTAGGCATAGTGTAGTTCAGAATGCATTTGGAACATATTCATTTATAGTGAATTTACAGGTGTTTTATATGATTGTTACCTAGAACTACCCCTATTTGAGGGTCCTTCAAGCAAGTGTAGACCTTATTTGGTATGCTTAACATGCTCCTTCATGAATCTCGATAAGAACATATTGTATTTGTGATTTTGGAATGCACCTTAAGTATGAAAAAGTATAATAACTTATAAAAGATTGCCCATTTACCATTGAATACATAGGACTTGTTAAAAAAAATTCTTGAACAAAAAAATCTTGCTTATCTCTAATATTTAAGTAATTTTACTTTTGATAGATATCATTTAATTAGATATGCGAAATCTACTTCATATTCCTATTTGATGTCTACCTAATTCATTTTAAACATACTTCAGCTCTATTTGATCTTTATGAAACACACCTCGAGGTACCATATTGTCATTACTTTTAATTTTGGAAAGGTAATTTATCTTCTAATTTTGTTGTCAAAGTAGTGGTTTAATATTTTTATGCATTTTATAATATACCTGAACTTTTCTTTATATTTGCTATCTTTTCTTCCTCTACTTCACACACACATATATATATCATTGAGTAGATTCACTATAAACAGTGAATATGATTTGAAGCTTGCTAGGCAATTTCAAGTTAAAAGGCAATGTTATATATTCTACTTTAACATTTGTTGGTTTGAACTTGTTTTAGACCACATATTGTATTATTAGAGCCATAAGCCCTAACAAGTATATTATTATGTCACTAACTATATCATTTTGAAAGTTCATCTTAATAAAACATATTCACTACTTTAATGTATATATATTCTCCACGAGTAGTGAATATGATTTTATGGTTATACACTTGATTTAAAGTTTACTAGCCAATTCAACCTAAAAAGTAATGTTTTGCATTCTACTTCAATGTTTAATGTTTTGAACTTGTGTTAGACTATATATTGTATTATTAGACCTGTAAGCCTTCTAAGTATACTCTTATGTCACTATGTATCTTGTCTTGAATGTTCATCTCAATTCAGCATAGTCACTGCTTTAATGTATATATATTATCCATATTGGATGTTTGATGTACATACTACTCACACTAAATGTTCATCTAAATTAGATTCTTCATCTCATTCAATGGGTATTAACATTTCAAGCATAACTTTAGATTTCAAGGATTTCTTCAGAATGTATGTGATGTGATATATGCTTAATTAATTGTACATTCATTCCATAACACTTAGTGATTAATGCTATGAAATGTTTAAGAAACTCATTTTGGTTCATATTTAGTTCTAGGTACAATTTGGAAGCATAAGAGCTAAAGTGAGTCAAAAGAACATTCTTTGAGTCATCTTTTTGATGTTCACACTCAATTATCCTTGTGGAATAAGAAGGAGATGGATTTGAGTGAAGATGGGATAAGAAAATCCAAGAAAATAAAGCTTTCAAGATAATCTAGAAGTTACACAGTCATGTATCAATTCACACAACTGTGTATACATTCAGAAGATATATTTTTCACTTACATGGTTGGATACACAGCCGTGTACATAACCATGTATAGTCATGATTTGGGGAGATTCTTATGATACATAACCCCAGAACCCTAACTTTTAATATAAAGCAATATTTGAGCGACTAAACAAGGATGAATTATTTTAGGGCTTCGTGAAGGGGAAGAGCAGTTACTCTTTCAAGACCTACGGAGAGCTAAGCTTCTCTATTCCAGTTTAGAGATGAAATCTACATCAAGGATTGCATTTAAGCATATCATCATTATGTATCATTTTTATTTCCCTCTTTAAGAATTATTTACGTTATTCTATATCTATTGATTTGGGTATTCATGTATGGATAATCATTATTCTTAGTCTTGTTAGATTGTTTGTATATGAACCTATTGCTAGAATCTTAAATGCAATACGTAATCATTATGTTATAGATTCATTTATGGCAACTAATGTTATTAAATCATTAGGGATAATGTAACATAGGTTAAATGACTTGAGCTTGTGTGGTTATTGCCTAGATTGATCTATTTTCCTTTTTCATAATGTGACTATCCAATTAAATATAAAGAGCTTGTTCTAGGTTGTTCAATGGTTAGGTTTAGTTAAAGAACTCATTCTAATTAAACACGATCTAAGGGGAAACATGGGTTAATAAAGCTTGTTGTTAATCTACAATCAATATTTCTAAGAGAGTTGTGAAAATAATATAACAATGACGTATGTTTATTTGTGAGTAGGCTGAGATTGAATTGAGAACCAAATTATAAATAGATTCATCACTTTCATCATTTTTTACTCTTTGTTTTAATTTGCTTTCCTTAGTTTAATTTCACTTTGTTTTCTTAATTGTATCCAAACCCCCTATATCCTAAACACTAATTTCTTTCATTAGAAAAGCTTTACATACACTCTCTGTAGCATCGATCTAGACTCATCACTAGCTATAGTTTTAATTTTAGATATTTTGTGCAGTGTTAGGATGTGCTACCAATTTTGGCGTCGTTGTTAAGGAGTGTGATGCTTCAGTTTTTAATCTTGATTTTAATTGGTGTTATGTATATATTTTTTATAATTAGTCTTTACATTTATTTCTTATTCATTTCACGTTTGTTTTTATTTATATATAAAAAGGACATAATGAACGGAGTATGTCACTGCTGGATATTATCAATGCTATTGGTAAAAAATTTTCCTACAACCTATATTCCCAATCCTAAGGATTTTAGTTATGGAGGGAATAACCAACAAAACTACTTCCTTGATGGGTTATAGGATGGACAATAATTCCTGAGTAGACTAGAAGCCTTTTATTCTAATTCAAGTACATCTCTAGAAGGCTTAGTTATGTCTCCTACTACTAATACTCTATAATTTCAGCAAGATGTGATACAATTCCATTAAGATACAAGGTTTAGAATGAAAAACTTGGCAAGTTAGATGGGTCAACTGACGGAAGCTATCAACCGCCTAGAATCACAAAGTGAAGAGATGCAACCATCTCAACCCGAGGTAAATCTAAGGGACATTAGTGCAAAAACCTTATAAAGTGGAAAGGAGCTTAAGAATCCTAAGAAGAATTCTCAAGGGATTGCTAGTATAGAAGAAGTAGGGAAGGAGCTTGAAGGAGACAAGAATATACCATTTAGCTCAAAGGTAAATACTGAACTCCAAACAATTGCCAAGACTAACCCTTCACCTTTACCAAGTAGGTTGGAGACATTGGACAAGGAGGAGAAGGGTGAAGAGAAATTCCAAGAGTGTAGGGAATCAGTAAAGATTAAGAGTATAAGGATAGGGAAGACACTAAATATGAATGATCATTAACATAAGCCCTATCCTGACGAACCTCAAGTGGAGAAAGCGCAAGTTATGACACCTGAAGATCATAAATTTTTCACGTGATGAGGAAAACAAAGAGTTGAGCCAAGGATAATAAACAAAGGTGCTTCTTAGAAGGCATCCCAAAGGAAGTTTATTTCTTTTTCTTTACATTTTCACATTTGTTAGGATACGCATGTGTGTTTTAAGTTTTCAAACAAAAAAAGAGAATCAGTACAAACAAACAAACAAACAATTTCTCTTCTTCTATTGCTTCTAAGACTATATAGTTATAATTAGAGAGTAAATTGACTAGAGAAATTCATGGTAACTTAAGCATGTACTTTTACTCTTGTGATTGGTCCATTTAAGTTATCTTTAAAAGAGTAGTGGCTAGTTTTAGACATAAGCCAATAAGATTTTGAGCCTTTATAAACTGACATATCTATATCAATCTCATTGTCTTTTTTTAATGTGTGACCTTTATGACATGTACATCCTAACTTTGCTTTGATTTTATATTCAAAATCACATTTTTATCACATACATTAACATGAAAATGATATAGGCATTTTTTGTTTCGTAAGCTAAACTAGCCAAAATGCCTATCCATTGATATGAATTTTCCTTCATTAAGTCCCCTTGAGCTTTATTTGACTTTTCCTTTTGTGTTAAAGCTAGCAGAGCATTTGTTTATTGTTGATGTTTGTGGGTGTACAAAAGTTTAAATATGGGGGTATTCACATATGTGGGTTGGTTTTAATTATTGGAATGTCATTTTATCTTTTATCAATGAATTCCATTGTTGATTTAGCTTCTTTTAATTTTATCCAAAAAAAGAAAAAGAAAGAAAAGAGAAAAGAAAAAGAGAAGAAAAGAAAAGAAAGAAAAATATATTTAAATTAAAGTATCAAGGAGGAAATGCATTTGTTTTGCAAAGTTATTCGTGATTAGTCTTTCCTCCTAAAGTTGTATAGAAAGGTATTTGATTATGATGTAAATGAGGGAGATGTGGTTTTGAAGGGTCACTCCTTATAATTTCAACGTATTATTTATCATCAATTTTTTTGAGTGATTCCTTCTAATTGGTTATGTTTTATGTGGTTTATTGTGTGATGGCTTGAATATAAAATGTGGAATATAGTTTTTGCATTCATCATAGCAGATGTACACATTTTTGAGTGAACGTTCATTTTATCACTTGATATTCCATTAAGTGGTTTGTTGTTTCACTAGCTTTAATGGCTTTTACACTACATTATCCAAATACATCTCATCTTAACCCTTTCCCACATTATAACCTTAAGAAGTTCTTTGATTCATGATTATGCATGTGAATCCTAGTGGCGGAAAAATGAAATGATATGCAAAGTTGTGGTATGTCATGATCATTAATGGTGTTTGAGTGTATCTATGGATCAATGTTATTTACACACACTTTGTCAAAGTCTGCCATTAGATTGCTTAGTTTTTAAAGGGAATGATTGTTGATTCATGAGTAGAAGCATTGAATTTTGAGTTCTTGCAATGATTTTGAAAGTTATTTCTCTCTTCTTATGACCATCCATTCTTGGGAGAAATGGAAAATGTGGAAGTGTTTTGATGATTTGTGAATATGATTTTGAAGGAAGATAAAGTGCTAGCTCAAGATGCATCTAAGTTAAGATATGAATTTTCTTTACATATATCATCTAATGCACATATACCTCCTCTCCTTTGCAATAGGGGTAAATTATACTATTTTTTTATAGATGTTTAAGTGTGTTTCCTAAGTGTTTATTAGATAATTATCATGTGTATAGGCTTAGAATTATCCTCAAGAACTATAAAAGAACATAAAGACTCTAAAAAAAGATGACCCTCCATCTTACCAAATTGGGTTTAATCAAGGAAGATCAAAAAGGGAGCATTGTAGAGTTCCAGTTGTTCCGGCATTTCCAGATCAATCCATTAAGTTCTTTCTTCTTTCCTTTGTTTATTTTTTTAAAGCTTGATGTATGAACTAAGATTGAAGATGTTATAATCATTTATGATGTTTTAATTTCATATTATGATTTGTTCTTAAGTTATTTTGTGACTTGACTATTATTGATTTCAATACAATGTCATAGTGTTATGATATTTGTGTTTGCTAATACTTCAAAAATAAATCAAGAGAGTGAGTTAAAAGTAATTCGATTAGGTTGGGTAACGAGAGTTAACAACCTAATAAGTCACGTAAATATCAATTTGATAATCATACAAAGAGAGATCTTGTGCGAAAATTATTCAATAGATCACTTAAGAACAAGTTGAAAATATTAGGTTGTTTTTATAAATCAAGAGATTGCAAAATTTAAAATTTCATAATTAATTTGGGTTAAATGATTAGGTCTTGAAAGAGAGTGATCAAACCCTTCAAAACTCTAGGATCGACATCTAATTGAATCAATAGTGGTTAAGGGAGCAAAATAACGAAGAATGAATACAAGTTATCATCCTTTATCATCTTTGTTTTAATGTGGCAGCTCAATTTTTAATTGTTTAAGTGCTCAATTTTATTTGATTGTTTTAATTTCTTATTATTCAATTTCATTCAAATCATATTTTTAAACCTTACATAAAGTTAGGTTCACTTAGTTTTGTTATTTCCTCATAGGATTGATACCTTTAATACTAAAAACATACAATCCGTATACTTGTGGATACTGAGGGTTTTATTATAGGTAAAACTTGCTCAACACAGCTTAGCTAAATCAAAAGAAGAAGAATATGAAAGAGAGATTCTAGAGACCTTCAGAAAGGTGGAAATCAATATACCACTTTTAGAATCCATTAAGAAAATTCAAAATATGTAAAGTTCTTGAAAGAACTATACACAAATAAGAGGAAACTAAGGGATAAAGAGAAAATAATCTTGGGTAAGAATGTATCATCTGTGATAAATAGAAAATTACCTAAAAAAATATAAAGATCTAGGTATCTTTACACTTCTTTGTGTCATTAGTGATAAGAAAATCCAGTGTCCCCTGCTACACTTAGATGCATCTATTAATGTCATATTGTACTAAATTTATTAAGTTTCAAATATAAATTCTTTGTAAGAAGCTAATGTGATTGCTCAACTAGCTAATCGTTCTTATATACATCCTATTGGTGCTATAAAGGATGTTTTAGTTCATGTTAATGGTGTAGTATTTCCAATTGACTTTTACATCTTGAAAATGGATAAAGATAATGTAGAACATTCAGATTCAATCTTGTTTAGAATGTCACTTATAAAGATGGTTAAAACAAAAATTAGTGTGGACATGCATTCTCTTTTCGTTGAGTTTGATGGAAAGATAGTGGAGTTTAATATTTTTGAAGTAAGAAAGTATCCTAACAATTTTCACTCTGTTTATCATATGGATATTATAGATTTAATTGTGTAAGATATTTTTTAATAAGAAAGTGTCGGTAATTAGTCAGAGTTTAATGCTAATCTGGAAATGAATTAACAAGTTGATGAAACTTGTGAAGTTCTAGAATCATTATCAATGATGCTAATAGATTTGAAAATTTTAAATGCTGAAATTATTATAACTCTCAAGAAAATGTTTCCTTCTATTTTACAAGATCTAAAGATATAATTGAAAGCCTTACCTGATTACCTAAAGTATGTCTATTTAGGTGAAGGAGAGTCATTACCTACAATCATCTCAAAAAGGTTAACTAAAGAGCAAAAGGGCTTGTAGCACTTTTAAAGAAGTACAGAACTATAATCAATTGGACCTTAGCTAATATAAAAGGAATAAGTCTAGAAATTTTCATACATATGATTATTTTGGAAGAAAATGCTAAGCCAATAAGAACCATAATGGAGACTCAATCCAACAATGATATAGAAATTTTAGAACTTTCGGATACAAGTATAATCTATTTGATCTCAGGTAGTGAATGGGTGAGCTTGTTCATGTCATGCCTAAGAAAACTGGAGTGGCAGTGATATGAAATCAAAATGATGAGTTGGTGTCAATGAGGGTGCAGAATGGGTGGTGAATATGCATAGACTTTAAGAAACTTAACTTAGCTACTAGAAAGGAACATTTTTCATTACTCTTTGTAGATCAATTATTAAAAAGAGTTGCTTTGAATGTTTTTTAGGTTAATACCAAATAGAAATTGCTAAAAAAGTATGCTTTTAGGCTAATTCCCTTTAATCTTTGTAAAGCTCTACGTACATTTCAAAGGTGTATGATGAATATATTTTTTGAGTCTATTGAGAATTTCATTAAAGTATTCATTGATGATTTCACTGTTTATGGAGATTCATTTGATAATTTCTTGATCATTTATCTAAGTTTCTCAAAAGATGCACTTAAAAAAATTTGGTGTTGAATTATGAAAAATATTATGTTATGGTCCGTTAGCTTATCATTTTTTGGGTAATCAAGGCATCGTTTTAGGACATGTGATTTCATCTAAAGGCATAAAAATTATAAAGCAAAAAAAAATACTTAATTGTGAACTTACCTTAGCCTACAATTGTTAGGAAAGTTCGATCTTTTTTTAGACATGCAGGATTTTATTGTATGTTTTTTTAAACATTTTTCCAATATTTTTATACCATTATTGATGCTACTGCGAAGAGATTTTCCATTTGAATTTGAAAAGGAATGTTAAGAAGCTTTGATTTGACAAATGCATATATTATTCAGCCATAAAATTGGGAATTATCATTTGAGATCGTGTGTGATACTAGCAACTTTACAGTGGGAGGTATTTTAGGCCAAGGGATTGCGAAACAAGGTCATGTCATCTATTATGTTATAAGAACATTGGATGTTACACAATGCAATTATTCTACAATTTAAAGGAGCTTTTAGCAATTGTTTTTAGTTCAGATAAATTTAGATCTTATTTGCTTGGTTATAAAGATATAGTGTATTCTAACCATACAACAATGAAATACTTTTAGAAAATAAAGAATCCAAATTGAGGTTAATACGATGTATTTTACTACTTTAAGAATTTGATTTGACAGCAAGGGATCGAAAAGGAGTAAAAAATTTAGTGACAGGCTATCTAAGTACATCAATAAGGGATGAAGATATTTTACCTTGACAGTAGCATGACGTAAGGCTACATAAAATAAACTAGACCTATAACTATAATAGTGGTGAGTCTAGGTCGATCCCACAAAGAGTGTGTGTAAAACTTTTGAACTGATTAATTAGTGTTTAGGCTTTTAGGAGGGGGGATTGGTTAGTTTATCAAACAAGAAAATAAAATGAAACTAAACTAACAAAAGCAAATTCAAGAAAGCATTTAAAAATGATGAAAGTGATGAATTTGTTAGGAGTCCAATTCTTTGGTTTAATCTCAGCCTACACCTAGTTGAACATACTTCCTTAATTTATTATTCTCAAACCTCTCCTAGCAACTATTAATCATAGGTTAATGATAAGCCCTATTAACCCCTATTTTCCCTTAGGTTTTGTTTAATTAAGAGACGCTCGTTAATTAAACCTAACTAACCAATAACCTAGGATATGATCTTTAGATTCAATTAGGCAGTCATATTACGAATTAGAAAATTTGATTAATCAAGGAAATGACCGCTTACACTCGGGTCATTTAACCTAGGTTAAGTTATCCCTAATGATTACAAACCATTAGTTGCTATAAATGAAACTCAAATATAACAATTACAGATTATATTGAAATTCTAGCTATGGGTTCATAGACAAACAATCAAACGATAATGAGAAATATAATCATTTATACACAAAATCCAAATCCATACATAAAGGATAACCTAAACAATTCCTAAAGAGAGAAAGGACAATAAAAATAATAAAAGAAATGCTTAACTGGGTCATCAGCGTCGATGTCACCTTCTAACTAGTATCGGGTGGTCTAGCCCTCCATGGGGCTCTCCATATATGAGAACTTCATCACCCTCTTGGCTTTTGTCTCCCAAGAGCTTCTCAGATTTTTCCCAGACGAAAACATAAAACTATTCATCCCTTCGGTCGTCATAGCTCCTTTTGTTTTATACTAAAAACTAGGTTAAAAATAGGTGAGGTGGCATTGTGTCACAAGTGTGATATGGGCTGTCACACCTGTGTATAGCTTCTCGAGGTTGTGAGAAGCTTCTCATGGGCGTTCAGCAACTTATGTTTGGCCATGAGCTACATTTGTTTCATTCCTCCTTTGATATTTTCATTATATATCTCTTCTTTTCTTGGCATTTTCTTGTTTTTCTTACTTTTAATCTTCTTCTTCTTGCTCCATGAAGAGAAGCGAGTGTGAATCTTCAAAAAAACGGCTTAAATATGATGTTTTTGACTCACTTTAACTTCTTTACTTCCGAATTTTGCCTAAAATCATATATGAACTAAAGTGAGTATCTTAAGTACTTCCATATCATTAATCACTAAGTGTTATTGACTAAATACATAATCAATTAAGCACATATCAATTTCCCCCACACTTAGGTTTTGACCATCCTCGGGCAAAACATCTAAATTAAATCACAGACCCAAAACATTTATTCATTTCCTATATTCCTAAGAATACATAATCATAAGCAAAGATGAATGATTTTTAAAAACCATAGCAAAAACTTAACATTCAAAGCTTCTACTTATGATCAATCAACATTCATCACCCTAAAAAATTGAGCAATATAATGGTAGACTTAGACAAATTTTGTTTAAATAAGATATGTTCATGGGTACACTTGATAGGTGTGCATTAGGATATATTTTTTAGAGGTAATTAGCATATTTTTGCTTGCATAATGGTTACTTATCGCTCTAGTTTAGGATTTAGTTTGAATGTTTTTATTAAGTTTAATTTCCATTGTGTTCTTGTGTGTTGGATGCTAATTGAGGGTAAGAATTGCTTATTTTTGTGTAGGAA
>JANQAP020000109.1:813325-824598 GCA_026874005.2 Erythroxylum coriaceum
AACCAAGGTAAAAACCCAAATTCGTTGTAAAGTGCAAATGAAGCTGACGCCGCAAGGCTTCTTTATGACTTCGTGGTAAGCTCGGTGATAGGAAAGCTTTGGACTTGTGCTCATTGATGGACATTCTGGAAAAAGAACAAAAACATTGCATGGTATTTAAGACAACCCTGCAAGCACGTAGAGAGCCATGAGAAAACAGTAACACATCATCTGCAAAGAGCATGTGAGAGATAGTTGGGCTATTATTCGCAATCCTCACGGGTTGCCATTGATGGCAAGCAATGCTATCATTAATAAGTAAAGAGAGCTTCTCCATACATAGGACAAACAAATACAACGATAGTGGGTCACCCTGACGGAGGCCACGCTTAGGAGAGAAAGGAGTAAGTCTAGAGCCATTCCACACAATGGAAAGTTGTGAACTAGAAACACATGACATAATAAGAGAAATCAACAAAGGAGGGAAGCCAAAGTCTGAAAAGGTTTGTCATATAAATCGCCAATCCACTCTATCATAGGCTTTGGCTAGATCAATCTTCATAGCAAGCAGTCCCTCTTTCCTCTTAGAATGATGAATAGTATTCATCACCTCTTTAGCAAGAACAATATGTTCAGAAGTTGTCTGACCAGGGATAAAAGCACCCTGAGCAGGAATAATGATAGTATCTAACATTGGTCTAATGCGTTAGACAATCACCTTCATCAGGATTTTGTAGCAAACATTACATAAGCTAATAGGCCGGAATTGATTCATGGAAACTGGGATGTCATCCTTTGGGATTAACACCACCAAGGTGTCATTAATGTCTGTGGAACAAGAACCTGAAATAAAGGCCTGATTAACCATATCAAAGATAGTATCTCCCACAATAGACCACTACTTTTTATAATAGACTGGTTGAAAACCATCTGGCCTTAGTGTTTTATAAGCTCCCATAAATTGAACTGCATTGAAAACCTCCTCTTTAGAAATAGGAGATAATAAGGCATGCACATCCTCTCTAGATAGACAAGGTGGTTCTAAATCTGAGGAAAAGACACAGTAATAATTTCAGTAGTGCAAAAAAGACTTCGAAAGAAAAGAAGCACCTGGTCTTATAGGCCACGATCATTAGTAATCCAATAACCATCTAGACCTTTAAGTCGTTTAATTCAATTCCTCTTACACCGGCAAACGGTCATGGCATGGTAGAAACGAGTATTCTTGTCCCCATACTGTAGCCACTGCACCTTGATTTTTAGAACCATAAAATTTCTTCCTGCTTAAGAACAGTGTTATACTCTTCAATCAAATCCTGCTCTAAAGCATTCAAAAAATTTGAATCCCAAGTAGTAAGGTAGCGTTGAATACCCTCCAATCTAGCTAGAACTCGTTTTTTCCTATGGAAGATATTGTCGAAGGTCTCTTTATTGAATTTCAAAGCTGCCACCTTCACATTTGAAAGTTCCTCATTCAAAGAAGAATGGTTCAAACTCCACGCACCTGCTAAGATAGCATGAACGTCCTTGTGCAAGGTCCATGCATCTTAAAAGTGAAAGGGACGCAAGGAGATAGGGGGGACAAAACCACATAGTCGAAAGATAATGGGATTATGGTCCGATGATGTACGAGGGAGGTAGTGTAACATAGCATCAGGGAATAGTAATCGCCAATCAGGAGATCATAAGGCCCTGTCCAAACAAACAAGAGTAGAGAGAGCCCCATTGTGCTTTTTCCAATAGGTAAAAGGAGGCCCTTTAAAGCCCATATCAATTAAATTGCAAGACCTGCTGTTGTTTCTTAATTTTGTAGCTTTATTGAAGCAAAACACACCCCTCTCTTCTCACTACAGGACTCATAATCATTAAAGTCTCTAATAAGGAGCCAAGGTCTATCTGTTACACTGTGAATTCTCACCATTTCCTACCAAAAAATAGTTCTACTTGCTACCTGGGGACTAGCATATACTACTGTAAGATACCACAAATTGTGTAGATGATCTGAAACAAGACAGTGGATAAATTGTCTGTGAGATACCAACACTTCCAACATCACTGCGGCAGATTTCCAAAGGCACCAAATTCCACCAGAAAAGCCAATGGCGTCGACACCAATAATATGCTCAAATCTGAGAGACCGAGAGACCTTGTCTGCCTTATCGCCTGAAATTTGTGGCTCAACAATAATCAAGATATTCGACTTGTTGACTTGAATAAGATCCTTTATTCCTCGAGCAAAATCAGATTTGGCCACTCCCTAACAATTCCAAGACAAAATATTCAGTTTATTAATCATTATCATGATAATTAAGAAGTGAGGCAATACGATCATATCAAGCAATACTGCTTGGAGCCATGTCTATATTAGGACCACTACCAGAAACTCGACCCATATTGTCACTATCCATTTCCAGTAAACAAACCTGGGTGGCTACCATACCATCTTAAATATGTTATCCCATTCCAGGATCAGGAGGTTCCGGTTCAAGGAGAATTTGGGGTTAAGTCTGGTTTTTTGTCTTATAAATAATAGCAGTAGAATTGGGTAAGCCAAGAGGTAGAGGCGTATTCTAGAATGCTCTCTGAAAGGACGAGGCTATAGCTTGCACTAGGCTTGTCTCCTGGGTACTACTCATGATAGTGATTGGAGGGCTAGTCTTAGTTTTCTCAGATGTTAGAACCCCGAAAGAAAACGGAGGAAGAGAACTAGACGTGCTACCAATTACCACTTCAGGACTCGTTAGAGTAGCCATCGCAGTTGGGACTATGTTAATTCTTGGGTTTGTACCACTATCATGCTTCTTGGACATTTGAGCTTTGGAATCTCCCTTGTGACTAACCTCAAAATTTAATCGTGGCCTATGTTCCTCGTCATGTTCTACATCTTCAAACTCCTGTAAACTTGCCTCAATATGGTTATTATTATTCAAAATAGAAAAACGACTAGTTTGGTGAGAGGCTTGAGGATCAATATTTGAGTGTCATAAGCGTTGTGCTCTCCTAGTTCTCTTCTGAACAACCATCCAGGAATCATAGCCATGGTTCTACTCTTGATTTATAGCACCCTCCCTTTGAATGGGAATCTGTCCAGCATTGACTAGAGCCCTAAAACCAGTCATCATGTTCTACTGGTTGCACCACCTGAGTCATATCTACTGCAGGAGCTAAAACAGAGTAGCAAGCATTTTCTTTGTGACCATATTTCCCACACTTAAAGCATATGGTGTGGAGACCTTCATACTCCACAGTATACATGTGACCGTTGATCTCAATGTTCCCCACAAGCCGTTTATCTAATTCAACTTCAACACAGACCCAGGCAAAGCGACCACAATTTGTAAGAGTAATATTTTTTTTGACCTTGACTGGGCATCCCACACCAAAAGCTATAGCCATCAAAAGATCTTCGTCATAATATTGTACCGAGACATCAGGGAAACGCACCCAAACAAAGGTAGAATCAACAAAGGCGCGGGCAAGGGAAAAGTTTGGTGTCTATGGCCGAACAGTCAAATAATAGTCAAAGATTAACCAAGGTCCCCCCCAATGACGTTGTCAAAATCAGTCTTCATATCAAACTTAATCAAATAAAAGCCATGCCTGATATCAAAGACGTCAAAACCACCAATGGGCGACCATAGTTGTTCGATCTTCGAATACAGTACCTTAAAGGAGATTGTGGGCCCTAAAAGTTTTACTATTACTGCTTGCCTCCAATGGATTTCCAAACGAGACATATAGGTCGGATCAACGTGAAAGACTGGAAAAACTGGATTGCCATCCTTGAATTCCTTCTTCATGGTATCGTTGGCAATGAGGTCAACAGACACTTTTTCTTGAGCGTCATATACCTTCTCTTTATCCCTCTCTCTATTCAAGACCTTATCCTTCCACGATGTCAATCCACTCCTAATTGATGGCTGTCCAATTGAAGATGGAGGATCTGGTGGTCGTGTTCTTTTTAAAGGCCTAGGATCATTGGTGGCCAAGTGGCCAGGAATGTTGGCGACTTCCAATAAAGAAAGTCTATTGATTGTCATTTTAACAAACACTTGAAAGGCGGTTTCTTTCATAACTCTCCAGGTTGTAAGTTAGTAAAGGAAAATGCTTGATGGGAAGCAAGAAGGACTCTTTGAAACAACACTGATAAGCTTCTCGTGGAAGTAACAAACATGTGATAAATTTGAAGAAGGTTATTCACACAGAGGTTGGAATGGCTGGAGAACTTTCTTTCGGCATAATAAATAGGTGGTCCCAAAATCGTTATTAGAGCATGATATAGAGGACATTCCATTACAACTGTGAGATGTCACTATCAAGGAAATGTAAGATTCTACAATGCAGTGAAAATGGGATGAGTTTGACAACTTACTTCCACCATTTATACTCAACCAAATTTAGTCCATTGAGCTAACCACTAGGGACAACAATGAGGATTATCTATTTTGGCCCGGGTCTACTATAGAGGGATTCTAAATCAAATGAGTAATGAAGATGATTAGGAGCGAGACAATACATGAAGAAAGGAATGAATGGAGTCGAGTTTGGAAACTTCCTGCCTATCAGTGCGTGTTCAAGTTTTTTTTATGGTTGCTCTTGTATGATTGGATATTAATGAATGCAAGTAGAGTGGCTCGAGGGTTAGCTAAAGACCCAAGGTGCACCTTATGTAGCTAAAGAAATTGTTTTACATATTACAAGGGACTATCAAGTAGCTTAATTATTTGGAGGGGCCTTGGAATTTTTGAGTGACACCCCAAGTTTTATGCATCAGACCGAAAGTAATGGGTTGATTGGAACATAAAGGAGAGAGGAAGATGGTTATATCTCTTTGCCTTGACAATTTAGTAACTATGGAAGTAGAGGAATTCTAAGATTTTCGATAGAGCTACTGAAATATTGTGGTAGACAATTGCTTTCTTGTAAAGAAGGTTAGAGGAGTTGCACAAGACGCTGGAAAGTGGTACTCCTCTATGGTTATAACATGTAAGCAACATGGTAGAAATTATAGCTTGACGGTTACCCCTGAAGGAAAATTAGATTGCACTCCATACAGATGGCACAACTAAGTGCAATCCTGGCAATGCTGATGATGGTGGGCTATTGCGAGAAAGAGGGCTAAAGGAGAGTATCAGTTAGGTTGGACTTCGAGGTGTTGGTTCTCACGTTAAGAAGTAATCCTCCTCGGTGCCACCCATATTTCTATCTGTTGATGCAATGTATGAGGATGTTGGAGCAAAGTGGCTGGCAAGTTTGTGTTGGAGCAATGACCTTACATGCGCATAATTTATGGAATCTCTAAAGGGTTTCGCAGTATACTCGCACAGGATATATAGGGTGTGGCTAGACTTTGTTTTATTAGTATGAGTTATCTTTTTCTTTTTAGTTTATTATTTAAAAAAATCCAACTATTAATTTTTATAAAATCTCCCCCTTAATATTAATTGATTGAAATAATAGATTAAGATAAACGGTGTCAAATTTATTAATCTTTTATCTTAACAAGACATATTGTTGTAAAATCTTTATATAAAGTTGTTGTCGTTTCTTGTGTTTTTATTACATATAGGATATTTGTAATTTTTATTATTGTTGTTTGCTAAATGATTCATTACACAATACTTGTTGATAATATAATTTTGTCTATTCTTGCTTATTATACATTAGTCATAATATTATCTTTGTTGGTATTGTTTATTATGTATTTCTAATGGAATTCTTATTGTTCTAATTTTAATTATCTTTTGATTGATTTATATCAAATAGTAAACAATTGAAAGAAATAATTAAAATGTATTTTTAATTTTACTTTGAAAAGGTGAATTTAAATATTTTTAATTATAAGTAAATATATAAAGCAAATGTGGACTTAGGAATGTCAATTTTGGCTCGACCGTTCAGCCCTTCCGATCGAAGTTGATCAGGCCATTGGCTAAAATTGTTCGGGCTGACCGAGGTAAACGACGGGCAGGTCAATCCATGGTCAGTGGCTCACCCCAACCTCACCCATTGACATCCCTATGTGGACTTGAAATATGAAAATATTAAACTCAAATTTGGTAATTATTTGAGAAGATAAGAGTTGTATCAAATTCATAAATTTATAAAAGATATATGAATAATGATTAGCTTTTCTTTAATTCTAATTTTTAAGACGTTAGGGAGATTATAATAGTGTATTGTTAAACAAATATGTCTAATACTAAAAGGAGTCCTGAATTCACAAATTAGCTAATGACGAGAACTATAGAATAGCACAAATTATAAACTTAACAGTACTTTCTGTTGAACATATATGAAATAGCAGACTATAAATACCAATGCACCTGTCAAACTTCTTTGTCTACTAAGAGTTGATTTGTTACTCGTGTATTTATACGGTATACGGACACGAAATAATCAGATTACTTAGTTCAAAAGACAAACCCTCCTCTCGATTAGCCGGCGAACTAGGTTGTCGATGGAGGACATGAAGAAGAGGAAGATGGATGACTTAAATAACGGAGGTGATATTTCATCTACAACAGCAGAAAACCTTCGCTCTCTTCTTGACCCTCTCAGCAAATCCCTGCTTATCGATCTTCTCTCTAGACTGTGCGTCTATCTTTATCTTTCTCAGATTCTTTTCTTTATCATAATTATTTCCTTTCGTTTCTTACCCCTTTGGCCTTTTCTTTTTCTAGTTTTAGCAATTCGCATAAGATTCGTTGTTTGATATTTTTGTTTTGTGGCGTTGATAGTATTTAGACCTTGAATTCAAATTATAAGAACTGGAATTGATTAACAATATAAATCCAACTGAAAGATTTGATTTTGCAGTGATGACGAGAATAATTGCGATTTAGTATTATACCCGTTAAAAGGCTGCTAGGAGAGAAACAAAGCACCACTTTATTGCTCTGATTTAAAATTTAAGCTTCGACTCTGTGTCTTTTTGTACCCTCTTTCATTTCACTGAAAGTTAGTGTTTTCAAGTATATTTTTTATATTAGTACGAACACTTCCCTTATGACTGAAAATTATAATGCTGTCTTAGCTTTGGATCATTACTTTTCTTTTAGGCTCCTTCTTTCTTTCTTTCGTTTTTTTCCCCCTCTTCTCTGAGATGTCTTGGAAGAGCGATAGGCGAGGTATGGGGTGTTTCTTTTCTGTGTATCTAATTTCACCAATTGAATGTTAACCATTTCCGTATAGAATGTTTTCCTTGTCCCTAGTGAATGATGGCATGTAAAACTGCTGCTTCAACTGTACGTCTGTGTGATTGACGCTGTGTGTGTGTGTTTGTTTGCATGTTGAGGTATAAAGAGGGTCCCAATGTCCTTCAATTGCTGAAGAAATTAAAACTCTGGCCAGGGCAGATCCAGTCCATCGAAAGCTTTTTGTTCGTGGCTTGGCCTGGAATACTACCTCAGAAACATTGTGTGCTGTGAGTGCATTGCTGATTGTTGTGTGTGCTTTTGTGTGCCATGGGAATGATTATCTATATCACACAAAATTTGACCAAAATTTTTCATGAAAAAAACCCTCTTACTTTTTGCTTTAATTTATTACCATGTCTTCTAAGATCTTAAACAGTTTGATCAACTATATTTTTTTCCTTTAGGCATTTCAAGTACATGGTGAAATAGAAGAAGGTGCTGTTATTTATGATAAAGCATCAGGAAAATCACGTGGCTATGGTTTCATTACTTACAAACATATGGAATCAGCACATAAAGCACTTGTGGCTCCAAGCAAGATGATTGATGTAAGCATTTTATTTGTTAAATTAATATACATGATTATTTTATTTGGATTTTATTGAATTTTTTCACCAACTTAATGTTATGCATTAGGTGATATTACTTATATCTGCTTGAGCATGTTGCAGCATGCTTTGTGTGTCATAGGATACTTGGAGTAATAGATAAGACGTTAAGAAAGAGACTTGTTGGAGGATGAATGCTGTATGATTTGATGGACAGCTTTATGATAACGATCATTGACCAAGGTGTCCTAAAAATACATGGATGCATTTCAAATTGATCCGGCTCCATATAAGTTACACTGTCAACCCTAATATGAGATACAGTTCTTGTCACCAGGCAAATGATTGTTTAAAGACATACTACAAGGCCTCATCTAAGATAAATGAGATGATCCTTTAATCTCTCTCTCTATCTCTCACTCTCTCATGCACACACAATTAAACATTGGTATGCGGTATCTACATGGTAGCATTCTTGGTTAATTAATTAGGGCAATTGTTTTTCCCTGGATACTGTCTGGTCACCATTAATCATCTACAAGGTTTTTGGTTTGAATTTTCTGGTCTCTAATTAATAACTTTATTGGATAATGGTATGGAAGAATGACGGCCTTCACTTTTATTTGTGATTCCTGTTCATATAATGTTTGTAATGGTAGCCAAGCACTTGTTGGTTGCTAGCCTAATTGTCTAACTTCTAGACATTTGTGAATAGCCTCCTATCTATAATCTTATTATTGATCGTCCTTATAAATGATATTATTCCAGGGGCGGATGGCTGTTTGTAATTTAGCTTGTGAAGGGTTGACAGGGGCAAATGCTACATCTGATCTATCCCATAGGAAACTCTACATAGGGGGTTTGGCACCAGAAATTACAAGTGAGTTGCTGCTTAACTACTTTTCTAGGCATGGCGAAATCGAAGAAGGTTCAGTTGCTTATGACAAAGATACTAATGAATCACGGTATTGTACTTTTTGTCTTGTTGCATCTGTGCCTGTATGAGTACATTGAGGATGAAATTTCATTTGTAGGGTGTTATCTGGTTCTTAGTTACGCCACTATTTGTCAATTAAGTCATTTTATTTCCCCCTTCAATTGTGCAGTGGGTTTGGATTTGTTACATACAGAACGGCAGAGGCTGCAAAGAAGGCTATTGATGATCCACAAAAAATGCTTGGGGTAAGTTGATATCTGATCACAAAATGTTCTTTGGGAGGGCATTACCTTACCACTTATCTGTAGTGATTGTTGTTAGTGGGCAGCCAAATCTTCTGAATGACTAGCCAACTATATTTTGATGTAAGTATTGAAACCTAATAGCTCATTCACCACTGCCTAGAGACATCGAACCGGTATATTTAGATGCTTCGTGAGTTAATTAGATTGTGTACATTGCAGCTAGTGAGGCACTGTAAGTTGACTTAACTAATGACCTAGGACCTTACTGCTATACTTTGAACGGTAAATAGTGGTTTTTGGAGACGTAAAAAAATGTCCAAGAGCAATCAACCTTTCTCAGGGAATATATTTAATTGATGGTAATACTGTCCTCTATATGGTTGTGCATAGTGCAGCGTATAATCATGAAAATAAAGGTCGGTACACAACAATGACTTTAGGATTTGATAAACAGACTTCAGAATACATCATAAACTCAAATTAAGATAAAAATTTGTAGTGTTATTAATTTTTTCTTCCAAAAGAAATAGAAATATCTTAATTGGAACATAGAATATCTTAATTGAATGAAGAAAATATTGAAAGGCAAGAATTAGTAAAATAAGAAAAGTATGTATTCCTGGTTGAATAAGGAAAATACTAGAACTCTTTTGATGTGGTTTACACATCCCAACTATTCCCCTCCATTTAAGAAAATTTTGACCTCAAGTTGTTGTCTTCGACATTTGAATACAAAGGATATGTATGATCAAAATAGATTAATATATGCCACATTTAATATTTTGGAAATATCATATTTCTTAGGTCTGATGTGGTCCGTACTTTTGGTTTGCAGCTTGATATAAGTCTTTACTAGAATTCTTTCTTTTTTTCTGAAACACCATAATGTGATTCTTTATTACCAAAAATTTGTATCCTTTGATGTTGGTATATTGCTTTTTTATTCTTGAATTTAGCTCCCTTTGGTTTATGTTTGTCCTTTATTTGAGCATCTTGTAACAACAGGTTAATTACTTCTGGATACTCTTATTGTTTATCTTCGTTGAATGTCAGCACCTATTTCATAAAAAAAGCATGCACTTTCTTCGACTTCTCTCCACTTTAGAAGTTTTGGCTTGAAGCCTCCTTTTAATAGCAATAAGGTAAACTTCACTATATCTAACTTGGAAGACATTTCTAATCTATAATCTTTCGTTGCTACATCAAACTGTCCAGGTCTATTAAGTGACAAGTGACAGGCATCTATATCCACTACATTAAAATATACCTCATCTTTGGACTTGCCCATAGACAAGGTACATTGTATTTGTACCGATCTATTACTGGAATCTTCTCTACTTTCTTAATTCAACTAATGAAATATGGATTATAATGTCTTTCATTCTTTAAACATAGACTCTTTCCAACATCATCCCCAATAATATTCTCCCAATTACCGCTTTCAATAATCACATCAAACAAACAATCAATGATAGTGCACCTAGTTTGGAACAATTGATGTCTTTTGATTTTTATTCTGTTGTTTTGGAGATAACATCATCCGCCTCATCATGTAATTCTGTGCATCATCACTATCATCCTCATACTTGTCATCGCGATCAAAACCACAACAAATCACATGATTGTCCTTCTCTTATTGTACCACATGAAATGCTTTTGGTAGACTACAATCACTAGATCTCTAGCCAAATTGGTTGCACTTGAAAAAATTCTTAGAAATTGATTTGGTATGAGGATTCATAGTTTTTCCCCTTCCTTCTCTATCACCTTTTGATTTGTAATTGCTTCGGTTATTGCATACCATATAGAACAACACGTTCTTAATAATTACCCCCATGTAATTCCTGCGAAAATAATCCAACATATTCTTTTCCACAACATCAATTTAGAATCTAGAGCAATACTTTGTGCTTTAGATAAAATTCTCAATACCTTTTGTCTTTGATATCTGGATTTAAGCCCTTCAAATATTTGGCAACTTGCTGGCTTTTAGGGCTTGTTTGGTTGGATGTTAATTAATAGAATAGAACGGAATGGAATAGAACGGAAGGGAACGGTTTATAATGAAATGGAATGTAATATAGTGAAAAGTTGTTTGGCAGGGATGGAAGGGTTCATAGTGTAATGTAGTGAAACATTGTATAGAAGATGGATAGAATGGAATGTAATGTAATGTATAATAAATGACTATTATATCTCTAATTTTAAAATGATTGTTGCAAGAAATTTAACGCTATGATTTTAAAACAGAAATCATGTCTAATTAAAAAGTCACGCACAATCGTGACAAATAATTTTTTATATATTTTTTATTTTAAAATAATAAAAATTTTAATAAAAGTTTTATTATTTTATTATTAATTAT
>JANQAP020000109.1:828114-855516 GCA_026874005.2 Erythroxylum coriaceum
AAGAGCATCCGAAGTGCTGTTGGGAAAGTTTAAGTCCAACGCATGATTCTGTAGACGATAGATCATCTGGTGTTGTAAAGTAGCCATGGTAGCTTTTGGATCTTGATCTGCGATAGAAACCTGCGTACCCCTTAAAGTAATTCTACTTCTTGGTTAGTATCTTACTAGTGCTCGTAAGGTACTTGGAAATGACCTTCGCATCTTTTTCGATACCACTCTTGACAGAGATACTGTTTGGATGGCTCTGATACCACTCTACTCACCTACGGTCCGTTGTAGGCGGTGACACAGGAAAACTATGACACTTTTTCTCTGGTTAACCACTCTCAAGGAATACCTTCTAGTAGTTAGTAATCCATTCTGTAGGCATTAACTTTTCAAGCTCCTGTGCAGGCAACTGCTTCGGGCTGCTAGAGAAGAGTTCTCTATTTTTGGAAAGACTGCTGGAGTATTTACATTGCACTAAATGCTTACAGTTTACAGCTGGTAAGCATACAGGAAAAGCCCCCCTCATTTCCTTCAGGAAACGTCTCTCTCTTTTGCATCTTTTTATGTAAAAGAAAGCAGTCAAGAATAAATAAATAAAAAGAAACAAGAGGGTTGGAACAATCAACCAATATAATTGGTAGCCTTCAGAAAGAAGATGATAAAAAATAAAAATATACAGAAGTCCACTGTACCACTGTAATATGACACTTTCCATGCTTCTCTTTTCACGGTCGTGGAGTCTGAAAGTGAAACCTCACAGCTGGCACTTCTCTTTCTATGGTGGTACTTTCTATGTTCGTACACTTTCCATGCTTCTCCGGTCAAGTAAAGAGCCAAAGATAGGGAAGTATTCAACTCGAACTGTGCTAGATTATTTCAATGATCATCCTAAACAATAGCCCTTTTAAGTTTTGGAGGTTGGACATGTTGGAAAATCGGAGGAGGTTATCTCGCATGCAATAGAATAATTACAAAATTTTTTATTTTGATTTTTTAAAGTTAATATCAATTAAATTTTTTAAAATGATTAATACATAAAATATAATAAAAACATAAATTATAATTCACACTTTTTTCACACTTATTCTTTTTTTATCGTTTATTTTGAACTGTTTTTTAAATTTGATTTATCTTAATTATCATACCGCATAAGTGTTTGGCTTTTAACGATATCCACATAAGATAATATGATAACGCTAAAATTATTGTAGAGAAGGTTAAGCTACTATCTTGGAATCTAATACTATTTATAATAGGTTTTAGACATTTTAATAATTTAATTGAAATTAAATTTTAATGTTAATTAAACTTTAATTAAAATTATAAATAATTCTAATTAAATACTAATTATGCTCGAATAAGATCTAATTTCTTATAAGGATTCTTATTTATTAAATATCTCATATTTAGTTATAAAATTTCTCAAACTTTATAATCAAATCTAACTTGATTAAAATCTCTTTTCTCTTTTCAACTCATACTTTGTGTTGGACTCCGAACTTTTCTTAAAAGTTAGACTTTTTTTTAAATGAGAATTTGTTGGCATTTAGTCATGAGTAAAAAATCAGAATTTTTGAATTTGAAATTTTATGGAGTTTATTTATGAATATTTATTTATTACATATGGTTGCATGGATTAAATGGAAGTGTTAAAATTAAGTTAAGGAGTTAGAAGGTATTAGAGTAAATATAGAAGGATAAGTTTGGAAAGCTAGAAGTTGTCTTAAAATTTATAAGAAAAGAAGGTGAAGAAAGTCGTGTAAGCAAGAAAAGAAGCAGAAAAACGAACCAGAAAAGAAAAAGAAGGAAAGAAAGATAAAGGAGATAAGAAGAAGAAGACGAAGAAGAAGATTCAACTAAATTTTTTTTTTAGGTAACCTCTTTATTTATTCTTCTTGTTTTGATAGAAGAAGAAAGCAGAAAAACTAGGTTTTTATATGCTGAAAATAAAGAGAGAAAGAAGAGAAACAAAAGATTTATGTTCTTAAATTTTCATGAACTTTTAACTTGATGTTAGTTCTTCTAGTTAGATAAACTAATAGTAGATTAAGTATAAGCTTATTTTTGGATATTTAAAGTTTATGGAAGTTTTATTCGTGTATGTTGATTTGCTGAAAAATATGTTTGTTTGAAGGGAACAAGAAAGTCGAAATCATGAACAAGAGGAAAGATAAGTTTGAGCTTGGATTTATAAGTAAAGAGGTGGGTAATATATTTATAGTTTTTGTGATGATGGGCTGTATTATTTGATTTTGTGTATATAAATGCTTGTTTTGAATCATTGTGAATGTGAAAAAAATGTTCTGTGATTTTAATGTCATGTAAAAAAATCATGCCCGTGATTTTTTTCTCTTCACTTCTTTTTCTTTTAATTTATTTATATGTTTGTTTATTTGTTCGACTCTATCCGATTTATTTTCATGTCTATTTTATTATATATATATATGTTTCTATAAAAAAAAGTCCCTCAATTTTAGCGTCTTGTCGTCACAAAATAAGGACTGAGACTCGAGGCCAACGTTTTTGGTATCAAAGCCAACACTTTGTGTGTGATCCATTAGGTTCACAAATATGTTAGTAATTAATATAAATTATAATCATAAATCATATTTAAGATTAGCTTTAATTTATCTTTAATTCTCTAATTAAATAATTTATATCTATATATCAAATTTGACGTTTAGTAACTCATCATGTCCACCCAAATATTTATGAATGTTAAATTCGTTTTGACTAGCCTTTCCGTGCATGATTTTTTTGTATAATTCAATCATTTCATGATACAATATTCTGATTAAACATAGAACATGGTAATAATGTCTACTTTATTTGAGTCCAATCATGTCAATTCTCTACCATTAGTAATTGATTCAATTAATGACATTTAAAAACAATTTTCGAAGTGTCATTCTACCTTAGTCCAAGATTTCATGAATTAATTTTAATCAAGAACAATGAAAGATTCTCCTTAATTATTTTAGGATAATAAATCTTATATTGATCACTCAACTACCTCTACAAAGTTCACGCTATATTTAACGACTATCGACTGAGTTATCTTTTACTAAAATAGTTATAAATAGAATCAAAACATACCAATCACTATATGAGATAACTTTAAAGATCTCAAGTCAAAGAATCTCTTTTACAATCATCAAAATGAGAATTTCTAAAGACATAAAAGTAATGTTCCAAATGGAATTCTTATATTGGATCAATCTAATGAACTTGTTCTTTAACAAGAACCTACACATTTGTCTAAGTATCTCCATATTGTAGTTTATTAGATTGACTACTTCCTTCATAAGGAAGAAACATAATGTGAGCTAAATTTTTATGCTCTATTATTGTCAAGTCTTAATAGAATAGTAACTAGTAACAATTTAAGATTAATATATAAGTGTAATATGAATCTCATAATTATGATCTCATCATAATTTTATTTTTAATTTATATTTATCTCATGGACTTTATCATATACATCTAAATATGTATAAGATAAATAATGTCTTTAAATAATTATATTACTAAACTAAAACTAACCAATTGACTATAAAGTATAAACCAACTATCTCCCACTCGCTGAATCATTTGAGTATCTTATCATATCACCATATGAGATCATGTTACTATTGAGACGTTTTTATAAAAGAATTCTACAATATTTTTTATAGTGAGCACTTGCTTAAATCTTATGACTTTCAACTTAATTATTATCATAATTAAGAGAAATTACCTAAATACATACTTGGATCTTACATACTTGTCTGAACAATGAAAGGAACTATACCAAGTTCATTAAAGAACTTTTGATTCAAATAATCATTTCCAATAAATGAAAAATGTAATTGACATTATTAGCAATTAACGCTACATTAGAACCTTTCAAATCTCAAAATAATTTTTTTCCAAGTATAATTTTACTAGGATTTGCTTGTAAAGTTAATATCCTTGTAAACTTGAACTCAAATATCAACTCATACATAGAATAATATATATTTTTAATGCTTTACAAGTATTAGATAACTCAAATACTAAACATTTGTGGTACATTATCTATAGACTTGGATTAGAATAGGTAAACCACTTTCAATCTATCTATATAGATCTAATTCTTATAATTGAAAAAACTTTTCTTATCCAATAAGAGTTGATATTAGACAATTAAATGAAAATATAAATTATCACTCTCTATGAAAAATATGTCTCTACATACTCTTATTGAAAAGGACAACTATACTTCCACTTGTCTTATCGTAAAATTCACAATCATCTTTAAAATAAACTCTTTAAATTCATTATAAAATTTAATCTTTCAATGTCTTATAGCTTTTTAACTATACATCAAATATATCAACAAAGACACTAGTTTCAATTGAATATATTATTATGATTTTTTAACTTTTCAAATTTCATCTTACTTAAAAACTATTCTCCTATAAATATTCATCGAAACAAATAATTTGTTCAATGCATCTGTAATCATATCTAGCCTTTTAATCTTTTATTATCTAATTTAGTTCTAAATTTAGTGGATAATATATGCTTCAACTAAGCATTACATCTCAAAGTCATTTATTTTGAATCCTTTAAAGTCTTAACTTTTCGTATCTAATATGAAATGAATTATTATAGTAGGAACTTTCAAAGGAAAGTTGCAATACTAAGCTTAGTTATAGAAGACATAAATATTGCATTATACAGTATCTCATATTATAGTTTTCTGCTTATACAAATCTATACTCGAAACTCATTCTTTATAGATAACCATAAATTTTGAATCTCATCACGTCGATCTCATCGAAATGCTTCATCATTCTCAATGTTTAATTTCTACTTAGATTTAAATAACCTGAACTTTTCAACAAATTGAAGTCAATATTTCATTTTATTCATATAACTATATCATATAAGACATTAGTATATTTAACGAAATAAAAGTATCATCTTTTTATGAATTGTTATTCTATCCAATATATATATATATATATATAACAATTCAATATCATCATCATCCTTTTATCAAAGGTTGATTTAGTTATTCTTCAACCCAACAAGTTTCATATGATTCATAACCAAAAGTATACATCTATCCTTGCACGTAATATATGATTCTCATCACATTAATTTAACCAACCTTGTATAAAAAATAATTTTGATTTTCTAACTTTATATTTTTGCCACTTATGTTAAGCATAAGTCTTCCTTGATCCAACATATACAAAATATTTGTCTAAATTTAGATCAATTACTTTTACTTAACATTGTATGTCATATCATGCGTTCAACATTGTAATAATGTTAAATTTAAATTCAGCATCAAATATTCATAAGCATAAACTAGACATATATGTGACCTCTATCATATCACATAAAAGCAAAAAAATTCATAAAATCATTTTACTTCTAATGAAAATTATTATCATATTATAACAAAGTTTTAAATTAATGTCTATGATTATGCTTTTAGAAAGCTAAATTGAGTGAAACAATTTCATCAATGTACTATACCTTTCAGCTCTACTTCATGCAACTTCTTTTATCTTGCTATCATGATGTTGGCATGCATCTTACATATTATAATCAAAGTTTATGAGACATTAGTCAACTCAAAATATGATTACATTTTGTTATCTACATGATATTAACATATCTTTAAAAATATTTCACTAAATCCTCAATAGGGATAAATAGTAAAAAGGCATAATGGACATATAAATTTCCTTTATAGCTTTGATAACTCTTCTCGAACAAAACTTATATCCAAGAAATTTGATTCATTAACTCTTAGTATCAATTATGCTAAACAAGGTTAATTCCACTCAAAACAAAATATAAATGTAAGAAAAACATGTATTGGTTATATGTTATAACTACCAATTAAGATCAGGACTTTAATCATATATTTGGTTACTCCTACTATTTTATTAAAGGTAATAATCCCTATTACTATTTATAAGGATTACTCTAATCTCATTAGTGGGCTAGGATCTCATTCAAATTTAATTGGTCTTGAGTTCACTCAATAAACCAATTAAACATAAATTAGGTAGATAACAACTTTATCAATCATATCTCATGTGACTCATAGATCTGTTAGGTGATAACTCTTTCCAAAACAGATTTTATATGTTATTCCTAAACATGCCTTCATATTCATGTAATCATCAATTTACTAATCTAAATCACATAAATTTAGTTATGTAGAACTCATTATTATAAGGCTAAACATATTTGGGTTAAATCGACCTTAAGTTTGCTCAACAAACCTAACAATAAACAGAACTTTGGTTTATTCTCATAATAATGGAAGGTAACAATCATGTTCAAAACAATTACTTAATATTTTAATAAGGAATTTAATAAACACAAAATTGCATGTAAAATATCATACTTGTCGTGTCTCAGTCCCAGTGTGGCTGATCATCCTCTCGGATCAGCTACTGATCATCGCCTTAGTAAGCTATTGCCTCACCAACTAGCTAATCAGACGCGAGCCCCTCCTCGAGCAGATTCCTCCTTTTGCTCCTCAGCCTACAAGTATTAGCAGCCGTTTCCAGCTGTAAAATATCATACTTACCGTGTCTCAGTCCCAGTGTGGCTGATCATCCTCTCGGATCAACTACTGATCATCGCCTTGGTAAGCTATTGCCTCACCAACTAGCTAATCAGACGCGAGGCCCTCCTCGGGTAGATTCCTCCTTTTGCTCCTCAACCTACGGGTATTAGTAGTCGTTTCCTGCTGTTGTTCCCCTCCCAAGGGCAAGTTCTTACGCGTTGCTCACCCGTCCACCACTGGAAACATCACTTCCGTCCGACTTGCATGTGTAAAGCATGCTGCCAGCATTCATCCTGAGCTAGGATCGAACTCTCCATGAGATTACGACTATCTTGTTACGACTTCACTCCAATCACTAGCCCTGCTTTCGGCATCCCCTTCCTTGCGGCTAAGGTGATGACTTCGGGCATGGCCAACTCCCATAGTGTGACGGGCGGTGTGTACAAGGCCTGGGGACTTTTGTCGAGACATAATAAAAGGATCCATGAACGCACAAAGAGGAAAAACACCTATTTGGAAACTATTTCAAGCAAGAAGTCTAATAGGAGCAATACTTGAAATGACAATCTATAAAAAAAAGTCAATATTTAGATCGGCTAAAACAAGGCGATATTCAAAAGGAATTATTGAATAACTTAATAAAGTTGATATGACTGCTATGGACGGTCCGATACTGAAAAACGATTATCACCTCGAGATATATATATATATATATATATAAGTTTTGTGTTTATTAATTTTCTTATTAAAATATTAAGTATTTGTTTTGAACATGATTGTTACCTTCCATTATTATAAGAATAAATCAGAGTTTTGTTTATTGTTAGGCTTGTCGAGCAAACTTAAGGTCGCTTTAACTTAAATACATTTAGCCTTATAATAATGGGTTATTATTATTATTATTATTATTATTATTATTATTATTATTCCTTAATTAATTAGTTTTATAAAATAAACCACAACTTTTTGTATATGTCGGGGAAATGGAGTTATTCAATTATCTCTTTTTTTGAAAAATTGCAAATACTAACATTACATTTCCTATACATTTTAGCTTCATTTTTATATAATTTCTGATTTTGTCCAATAATTTGCCTTTTACTTCCAATAAATTATTTCATGCATGAGTATTTTTCACTGAAATTCAAAAGATGTGGCTCTATACGATCAAAGTGCACGGAAGGAAGAAAATGGATCCATTCAACGATGTAAATTATCAAATGAAAGAGATCCTATAAATATAATTTTAGTTAGGAATTCATTTGGATCCATTCAACGATGTAAATTATCAAATAAAAGAGATCCTATAAATATAATTTTACTTAGGAATTCGTTTGGTCCTTCGGGAGAACATTTCGCTATTTAATCACTCATAATCAACTAAACATAGTTCGTGTGAATAGTTCAACACTCTCATTCCTTAATTAGAGGTCTTGAGTTCGAGTTCTGAGAATGAAAAGACTTGTTTAGTCAGAACTTTACCCCTTATGAACTGACCCTATGCAAGTAGGGATTAATCTAAGTATGGATAGTTTAAAAACACTTTCTCATAATTGAGACCCTCCACAAATACCCAATGGACTAACCAAAAAAAAAAAAAAACTCATAATCGGATTTCGAATAACAAAACATGTATACAACACGCTTCTCTGCTATCTTCCAGTTTCAGCTCGCTCACTTCTATTTTATAGTTCGTTGCCCAGTTATCTCAGCCCCCAGTTTAACTATCTGGTTGATGTCACCCTGGTTTAAGTTTCAACCTTTTCACTTGCTTTCTCTTTCCTCACTTCATTTCTAATCTGGGTCATCTTTAGATCCTCATTCAGATCATAGCTTTTCCCGATTTATTTTCTGTCTTGCTTGTTCACTTTAGCAAGCCATTTCATTTCTTGATCAACTGTGGTTCTTATTTGTCGTAATGAGATTCTAAGAAGTGGGCATCGTGTAACAAAATATGCAGATCGGGGATATCTACAAGGTCAGCTTCTTCTTTATTCTTCAGCAACGGTTGAGAAAAATGAAAGTTGTGTTTCTGCAATGTGGTCAATGTATTAACAGTTTAAAATTGTCTTTTTGGTTGGATGAAGTGGCAGAACATTATGTTTGACTCTTTAATAGCTTGAACTGCATTTTATGTCGATAGGATAGAAGATACGATCTCTCATAATACGGATTATTTGGGCGTAAAGTTTATATAGATACGGTGTAGGTTTCAGTTGTTTAGTGGACTGCGTTTGCTCCAGTGCTTACAATTTATGATGTCGCCTTCTGTAAATTGCGATGCATCTCATGCCATATGATTCATCTCCCCTGTCCCTGTCCCCTCCCCCATTATTTTATCACCAATTTGCTGATGAATTTGAATCAGGAATTGATTTTTCTTTTTCAGAACTATATAAGAAGGGAAGTAAGGATTTCCTGCTTAGACTATTCCTGAATCAGGTTTAACCTCCACCGAAGTTGAACTTGGGGAACATCTTTCATGGTTTTTTTTTTCTTTTATTTGGTGGTGTTAAGGACATTAACATTGCAGTCCTGTTCAAACAATCAAGAAGCCAATAAACTAGTTTGTAGAATAAGTTGGCATGAGCTACCTTTATTTATTCCTCATCTCATGAGTGGATCGAAATCCCCAAAGGAGAGAAAACATGAACAAAGATAGAATAACCCATACAACAATAAACAGGAGGAACACCCCATAACCCATAAGGAGTTTATTGGATTTATATGCATTAATAACATTGAGAAACTTCAACATCTTTCCATGTGATTATTGCTTAAATTATATAATAAAAGAATTTGAGTTATAATGTATACCATAGAAAATCAAGTTTATTATATGTCTTATGTTCAAATTTGGTGGTTTGTGCTTAGTTATAGATTGTTGTCTTAGACTGTGAGTCTAACCTTATCACAGTCAACTCTATGCAGAAGTATTAGTTTATGAGATTCTAGGTCTTTTTGGACTATGGGAAGAGGTAGAGGAAAAGGCAAGAAACAGACTCTTATTGCTTCACTTGAAAATAATGGACATGATGAAGAAGAAAACTTTCCAACTTATAAAATAAGAGGAAAGTCAATAAAACCCATGAAAGAAGAAATTGGAGAAGAAGAACTTGAGAAGATAGAGGAACATATTGATAATGGAATAGATTCAATCTCAGGGAAAGATGTTAAAACTGTGGAATCTGCGGGGAATGGAAGGAAAAGGAAAATGTCTGACCATGCCAAAGAAAATACAATTTCCATGAAAGAGGAAGATAGAAATGGGACAAGGTTAACTATTGATGGTGCAATGAAGACGGTTGGGTTCCGACAAAATGGGAACAGAAGGAAAAACAAGCCTAGACGAGCTGCAGAAGTGGGTATTGAGTGCTAATGAAGTTTTTTTTTTTGCTGTTTTCTTGGTTTCTTGGACGGGTAAACATTAGTACTTATAAAGTCTGGATTATTTGTTTACATATCATATCTCCTTTTGTTAAGTGCTTAACTCCTTACATTATCTCCTGAGTTCAATGTAGTAGGACTGGATGTTTTCATTAAGGGCTTTCAAACAAAATAAATTGCATCCAGAAAACTACCTTGACCCAAAAAAAGAAAAGAAAAGAAAGTCGCTCCTCTCATTTCATTATCGTTTCCCTCTGATCAGATGCTTTATTTTCTTGTTGTTAGTCTAATGTTTTTGGCTGTGAGAAGGGCCATATTGTATTGGATAAGTATACTGATATTTGGTGAGCATTTATTAGTTTAAAGAGCTTTCTTTTGGCTTTTATTGTCAGATAATTACCCAAGAAAAATTTTGTCAATGATGCTTGAAATTTGAGCTATCTAAACTTGATTAGAATCACCCGTGCAAACTTGAGAACGGACGCTCTGTTGCAGAGCAAGACTCAGAAGAATAAGATGAGTGCACGCAAAAGAGGCCCTGTAATGGATAAGTGACAATCATCTTACTGATATCTACGAGCACAGATGCTCAGTAGATACATCTTGATGCGTAGTCTTTGCATATTGATGACCAATGGGCTCTAGTTGTATGATGAAAGGTGAACGAATCTTAGTAAAAGAGTGATCTTATGCATACCACTCAAACTCTGCTTTTTGTCTTCACAATGTTGAGAGTTTTGACCATAATTCTTGGTCATACAATAGAAGCATGTTGTCTGAAAGTTTATGGCTAATATCAATAGACATTTCTATTCTCTTAAAGGGAACGCGTCTATGAGAAATAAAGTATATGAACATCTCTCAGATTGGTCATTCTATGCAGCTTTTAGCTGTCAAATATTTGCATGTATTCTCTTAAATGCAGGTTCTGCAGCTATTTGCTAGCCTTTTTCCTAGAAAAATTTTCTTGAAGTTACCTAATAAATCGCTTGTACTTCTGCAACTTTTATCTTCAAGACTAAACACATAATATCAATTAAGATAACTGGTCATACTCCTTCTACATTTATTCCATTTTTTGTAAATAAGATTTATAGTCCTTGGCAGTAGCATCACATTAATGTTGGTTTGGATGCAAATGATCCATGACTGAAATTAAAATATGTTCTCATAGGTAGTATCAGCTATAGAGGCTGAACTCTGAAGTTAGCATTCTGAATACACTACATTTCTCATTGGAGCTTTTGAATGACTTCAGATGACAGTAAGAACTTAAGAGGGAAACATATGAAATTTAAAAGTGTAAAGTACGTTCATTTTTTTGCATTCGAGACCATTAATTGAAAGGATGGCCAACAAGACAAAAGTAAAATCCCCTGGAGGATATAAGAGGTTGGAAGCAAGGGTTTTATTCTTCGTTACAAAGGAGACAAAGTCGTCATATATTTTTTAGTTTGCAAATCTATTTTCTTATTCTTCTGTTGATTTTGAGATGTATGGTAAAGGGAAAAAATGGGTTTTAGTGTCATCCTGATAATCAGACAAAAGTTGATGACATTTGGGCTTGAGTTTGGCATCGTGTTTTTGGACTTGGTGTGGTTAAAAATATGAATTGAACTTTCCATTTCCTGATTTAAGGGTTTGAATTGTTAGTACGTAACATTCATTATCGCCATTTTTGTGGCAAGTTTTGTAGGTTAAACAAGCAACAAGAGAGTCTATCCTCCAGAACTTTCTAAGTTTTCAACCCAAGAGAGGAAAGGTAATGATTAAAGAGAAGATATATTCAACACTTAGTTTAAGTCCATAGACATCAGCTGGCTGTTAAGAGTTTGAATTTCAGCATCTATAAAAATCTTGCCATATCTCGTTTTGGTCAAATGATTCGCATATAATCTTTAATACTTCATACGACAACTCCATACGGTGTTCCGATTGCCATGAAAACTTCACTTTGATTGATGTTGTTCTTCATTCCTCTTCCTCCAATAAAACATCTCAATTCATTATTTATACTCCCAACGATAACACTACACGTGATATTTAGCGAGAAAAGAAATTCAGTCTGTTTCGTTATTTAAAATTAAAGAGTCGAAGTAATAAAACTTCCCATGAAAAGCTGATTAAGCCTCTTGCTCACTTCATTGACGCATAATATTTATGTGTATTAGGGACTATCATAACATTGCTTATCATAAATGGTTAAAGGCACTAGACAAGGTATAGGGTATGGTGAAGTAATCTCGTTTGCATGATCTAACAAGTGCTCTTTGTTATAAAATGTTATGATCATCAACTGTCGTGCAAAAGCTACCCGTTTCCTTGGTTTCCTATACAATTTCGTTTATCTCGCTTATTTATTTATAGAAACCTAAATTTTAGAGAGCTAGCACTAACCTGTGTAATTAATAAAAACTACTTTTGGAGCTGACTGTGTTGCACTCCAAGGTTGTTTCCTTGGGCTCTGCCAAAAAGTAGTTTACCAGGAGGATTTCAATACTGCATTGTAATATGTGATGTTCTGATATTTCTATATCGGTATGTCACACCAACACAAACTTTTGGAACAGAAAAAGTTGATGATATCTCATGTCTGCCACAACAATCAGAGAGCCATCAGTAAATGAAACATGCATTCTAAAGTGTTTCTCTTTTCTCTGCTCTCAAGCCCCACAAAGCCTTTCCAGGAAACCTAGATTTTCTTGTTTTTGTTTATATTTATACACACTAGCACGTCTATGCTAGGCCCATCTTCCTCCAGGTGTACATAGTTTTCAAAGATGTTATTATGAAGAAATTCACAAGAGTTTGTCTAGAAAAATAAAGCCAAAAAAAATTAAAAATGAGAAAAAGAGTAGGTATGTCTAGACATTTAGTCTTTAATAAATTCTTTAATGTTACAAAATTAGATAATCAATATTTTGTTTTGATACTCAGCGGTTAGGATTACAACACAACTCCGATAAGAGTAGCTTCTTTGTTTCAACAGGCGTGAGGAATCTAGATGAAATAAGGCGTATTATTGGTCTTAACTCTGTCTCAACTACCTTTTGCTATCTTGGAGTTCCCATCACAATTTCCAAGCCTAAGTTCCACGATTGCTTACCGATTATTGAAAGACTCAAATCCAGAGAGGTGGCATGGCAAAACAAATTCGTATCTTATGCTGCAAGAATAACACTCATCATTTCGATTTTTAGCAGTTTGCATCTTCATTGGATTACACATATTGCTTTGCCTAGGAGAGCTATAAAGGAGATGGACAAAATAATGAGGGTGTTCTTATGGACAAGCCAAATTGGAAACTCTAGAAATGCAAAAATTAAGTACAGTTAGGTAATTATCCCTAAAAAGCATGGAGGCCTTAGGATTATCTCTATTACCAAAATGCATAAAGTATTAATGTGTAAGAGGCTATGGAGGTTATATACTGTCATAATGCATTATGGATCAACCAGATGCATGAATATTACTTGAAATATATGAACTTCTGGCAAGCTGATTACTTTAAAGATGGTTCTTCAATTATTAAACAGATGATGAAGTTATGGGAGACCATATGTCCTTGCATTAAACACAAAATTGGTGATGGTGAAAAGACACGGATATGGTTCGACAATGGGCTTGATATCATCCCTATTGTACATGTTTCTACATTACAACAACTAAGGAACCAATTGCCACTGCATCTTAAAGTTTCATCACATCTTAAAGTTTCATCACTGATTGTGAATGAAGAGTGGCAAGGAGATTTCACACGATTCCAATCCCTCTCGGATTACTTCCCATGATTAACTGATATTAAGAATAATGATGTTGTTATCTGGGGGTTGATTCTAAATGGCCAATTCTTTAATCATTCTTGTTACCGATTGTTTTCAAATAGTTATATCGACGTCCCTTGGTTTAGTCTCTCAACCCCAAGGCCTCCTTCATTACATGTCTTGCAATCAAGATTAGGCTTAAAAAAAGAACCAACAGCACTGTAATGTCGATGATACTTGCATACTTTGTAACATGGAAGTGGAGGATAGGGATCACCTTTTCTTCCTCTGTAGCTACTCCAAAGCAATATGGAGTAGAATATTGCATATGTTACCAGATAATAATTGTTGATACTATTAGGAACAAGTACTGAATTAGATCATTAGCAATTCTAAGCAAGGACTATCTAATGCTTCTCTTTACAAAGTAGCCTTCACTTTCACCATCTACACCATTTGGAAAGAAAGAAATACCTGAAGATTCACTGATAAGAAAGAGGAGAAATATTAAATTGTAGACAAGATTGCAAACCTAATCAGAGCTAGCATCTATGCCAAAAACGCACTACATACCCTCTCTTTGGAAATGAAGCCTAGATGGAGTCTATAACTTAACTTAGTTCTTTACTTTATGACATCTATGTTGAATTTTCTTTTGGATCCTTTTGTATCACTTTAAAATGAATGTAGGTTAATAGCCTATAACTCATTGTAATGTTGTAATAGTTCCATCTATAGTAGATACATTATTCATTTTTTAAAAAAATATTTTATTTTGATAAAACTATTCAAGCTAAAGGTGATGTTGTTATTGGAAATTAATGGCCTTTAAGTGGAGGAAGATAGCAAGGATTACAATTTGGGATGATATCAATATTGGTGAAGTCTTAGATGCTAATAGGGTTTCAGAGAAGGAAAATGGGAAGGTAAAGGTGATGTTGTTATTGGAAATTAATGGTAACATTTTAATAAGCTATTTGAAAATATTTTAATTGATTAATGTCTATGATTATTTTAGACATGGAGGGTTGACAATGGCTAGGAAGTAGCAAGAAAAATAAAAGCTTTGTAAATGATGGTAGATGTAAAGGTGATGAGTCAATAACATATTTGATTAATGTATGCCCATAGTTTTTAGTTTGTACCTGAATAGTTTTGAAACTAAAGTTTAATACAAGGCATGAGGAGATGCTAATAACCAAAAAATATAAGATATACTAAACATAAAGGGACGTTGACAACGAAGGAAGATAAGTATGAGGAAGGCCCCAGGCATGTGGAGGCGCTAATGGTAGAGAAAATAGATTTCCTAAGTCATGACAAGATGTCAATAAAAAAGAAGATAAAAATGAGGCTTTTAGTAGACAAGAGGAGACAACAATTAAGGAGAAGATAATAAAAAGGAAGTTAAAAGAAATGGTATATATTAAAGAACCCTTTGTTTTATTTGATTATAGTTTTAATGGAATTAGACATTTTAGTTAAATACAACCAATATTGAATAAGAGGTAGGGACGCAGAAAGACACCAATGATGGATGTTTAAAGGGAAAAATAGAAAGAAAAATATATAAAGAATAAGCATCAATAAAGAGGTGTAATTATATGATTAGAAGCCTAACCAAACAATTGTCTTTTTGGAAAGGAATTTGATAATATATATTGTATAATTTAGGCAACGAATGTAAATTTTTGCCTGGAGGTAAGCATTGGTAATGCTACATATACAAATTTGGAGCCATTTGGAAAGAAATTTATGACTCTTAGGAGAACTCCAACTTTTGAATTATGTATGTTAACTTCGAAGAATAAATAGTTCAAAATCAAGATAACATAGTAATTTTGTTAGGATAAAATTAATTTTGATGCATATATTATTGCATATTATTTAACATTAATGTATTTTTAGTAGAAATGTTCTGACATGTTTGTTGATAGTGAAATTGTTCAAAATGTTATGTTTGGAATATCGTTAAGCGATGACCTTTCATGTTTTAAGGCTAAGAACTGCATAAGTAGCATAATGGGTCATCATGTGCAAATTAACAGAAGAAAATTTTTATTCCCTTTACAATATTTTGTTTCTTTATGAATATCTTATGATATGAATACTTGTTAGTTTATTAGTGACTTTTTGTCAATTTTATTAATTGAAAATGTTGTTATTGAAGTTCATTTGGGTAGATATGTTAGCTCAAGGTTTATGATTAACGATTTTAATGATAATTGTATAATATTTCAAAATTTAAATTGGATTTATTTCCTTGTACAATTAACAGTCTTGTTCTCAAAAGGAAATAAATTTATAAGAAATACGTTTTCTATTGTAGGAACCTTCTTTATAAACTTACCTTATTAGAAAAGATTTATTCAAAAGGATATTACTAATTATGAAGTTCATATATTAGCTCCGTAATTATTGGAATATTTTTAGTAAAGATGACATCAACGTTATTCAAACTCAAATTAATCCAGTTGACTAAGGATGCAAGTGAAGCAACGACTAATTGAAGAAATGCCTATTTAAGGAAGAGTCAATACAACTGTGAAAAACAACTAAACGATACAGAAGCTTACGAAGCTATATTGTCAAAATTCATCAAAAGCATACATTCTTAAAAGTGATATCTTTGTAAAAATTCTCTTGTGTCTTAGAAAGTGAAACTCTATTGAGAGAGATTACTAAAGCTCATATCAAGCAAAACCCTATTTTTTTTAGAGTTTGTAAATGCTAGTGAAATACTTTTAGTGTGGAAGGTTGAAGAACCTTGAAAAATATTAACTTGTGAGCTTGGAGAGGCTCATCAAATTACTTGATTTTATAGTGAAACACTTAAGTTGAATACTTGGGAACTAGACGTAAGCTTAGGTTGTAAACCGAATTAGTATAAATCGGTTGCATCCTTCTTCTCTCTCTCTCTCCTTATCTTTTATATTTCCGCGTTATATTGTGTGTGTTCATTTCAACAAGAGGTTCCTTCACTTTTATAATAGGTCCCTTCTGTTTTCAACTTACGGTTCCTTTCATTTTAATAAACGTCTTCTTTTTATTGTTTTCAACGGGACTTATACTTTAGTAAGGTCCATTCGACTAACAGGCTACTATCTTCTGACAGGCTGCTATTGTTTTAATTTTTAACGGGCTCCTGTCTTTATACGAATTGAAATATCACACTTTAACTAAATTAAAAGAAAAGACGGAGGTAATGTTGCCTTTGCAGATAAAAATAAAGCAAAAGTTACCGAAATTGGTAAAATTCTTAATTTTGACTCTACCTCCATTGATAACGTTCTCTTTGTTGATTGTTTGAAACATAATATGTTGAGTGTCAGTCAACTATATGAAAAAGCTTACAAAGCAATTTTCTATGCATCTCATTGTGAAATTATCGATATTCATAATGATAATATTGTGTTTGTGGGTCCTAGAAGTCAGAATGTATATTGTGCTCAACTGAAAGACATGTCCTAACAAAGTGTTATGTATTTTTTCTCTTTAGAAAAGAATTTGTTTATCTAGCACAACAATTTTGGACATGCCAGCATAAGCATTCTATCATAATTGTCCAAAAATGAGTTAGTAAGAGGACTACCAACCTTAAAGTTCGAAAGCAATCAGGTTTGTGAGGCTTGATTAGAAGGTAAACAAAGTCAGAAGCTGCTTTCCTCCTAAAAATATTATGTCTACTAGCCAACCACTTGAACTTGTGTATATGGATTTATTTGGTCCCATTATGACTCAAAGTTTTGGTGGTAAATATTACAGTTTTGTTCTAGTAGATGATTACTTCATATTTACATAGGTTTATTTCTTATCAAATAAGGATGATGCTTTTGAAGTGTTTGAAAAGTTTTGCAGAAAAATTCAAATAGAAAAAGAGTACTCCATCATTTCAATTCGGAGCAATCATAGAGGAGAATTTGATAACAGAAAGTTTGAAGAATTCTGCGACAACGATGGTATGACTCACAACTTCTCTTGTCCAAAGATGCCTCAACAAAATGGATCTATAAAGAGAAAGAACATAATTTTGGTTGATATGGCCAGGACCATACTGTGTGAAAGTGGACTACCTAATAGATACTAGGCAGAAGCAGTATCCGCAACATGTTATATACTTAACAGATGTCTTATAAGACCTATTTTGAAAAAGACCCCCTATAAGCTGTGTAAAGAAAGAAAAACAAATGTTGCTTACTTTTGAGCATTTGGATGCAAGTGTTTTGTTCTAAACAATGGAAAAGACAACCTTGAAAAGTTCGATGGAAAATTAGACGAACCTATTTTCTGGGCTGCAGTACCACCAGTAAAGGATTCAGAGTATATAATAAAAAAACAAAGAAGATAAAGGAATCGATACATGTGGTATTTGATGAAGCACTACCATCGACAACAATAGCTGATTCAAATGATAAAGAGCATCTTTTGATTCCTAAAAATACATCAGAGAATCAAACTATACCAATAATACCCTTAGAATTACAAAATTAAGAAGGCTCATCTGAAGTTAGAACAGAGCAGGCTCCTTCATCTCAGCAGGAGCCTATACAATAGAAAACACCGAGAGAATGGAGAGGTTTTAATACACATAAATATATTATGGGAGCACTACAAGAAAATTACAAATTACTGTCAGAATATTAGCGACAGTAAAAATATCGTAGGCAATCAATGAACGAAAATCAATTCTTGTTGGAAAAATTGTCGAAAAATTTGCATTTAACGATGGACGAATTTTTCTTCAATAAAGATGGAGGGAAATTTTCCAGCAAATTTTCCAACAGAATATAACGACGGACTAACATTTTGATGTTAGTCACAGTGGTAACTTGCTAAGTCACCACTATGAGGTGGTGACACTTGTGACCGCTTTTCTTTCTTTTTTTTCCTCTTTTCATGCAAAATTTTCATGACTTTCTCTTCAACCTTCATGCAAAATTCACAAAATAATCCAATTAATATTCATGCAATATTCACACCATTTCCACTAAATTTATCTCACGTTTGGATCAAAACATAAGGATTTGTAACCAAAATCAAGATATGAAGGCAATTAAAAGCAATAGAAACTAGACACAACATAAAGAAACATGCCCGTGTATGTTGACATACATGACATTGTATGTGCCCGTGTTAAGCTTCTGCAACAATGTGAGGTCACAATTAAGAGGGAATTTTGATATACGCGATCACTTACACAGCTATGTAAGTGATATTGTATATTTAGAAAACCTAGTTTTTGCTATAAAAGGATATTATAAAGGCTATATAAAAGTGGCAGATTTAAGAGTTAGTATAGACACCAAAAAGGGAGGAAAACACCAAAAAATGAGGCTACACATTATAAAGAAGAAGATTAAATGTGGAAACATCAAGATCAACTCCAACTTTCCAAATTTTCTATATCAAGGCTTCAAATTAATTTCATTCTCTTCTCTTATTCTATTTCATTGCCTTGTATGCTAAATCTGAATAGTTGTGTTTTGAACATGATTATGATTGTTTTGAGTAATTTTACGTTATTGAATTCAATATATTACTACTTTGTGATATTTTTTGTGCCTATACTTAATTTGAATCGAGAGATTGAATCAAGATATTTATGTTAAGTTACACAATGAGAGTTAGTAACTTAATAAACTTACAAATATCTAGTCAATAAGCAATTGAAAGAGAGATCTTAATTGTAAGTTAATTATCCTTAGCATTGCTTCAAATCCAATCTAGTAGTTAGGAGTAGTTTTGAGAAATCGATAGATTGTAACTCAACTTTTATCTATTTCAATTGAGATTACTTAATTAGATCTCGAGAAAGGGTAGTCAAAACCTTTGGATATCTAGGAACAAGCACTGTTAAATTCACATGGTGAAAAGAAGACAAAGAAATGATACAAATTTCCTAAGTTTCCACTATTGAGTATCTTAAATTTCATTGTTATCTTTCACTTGTTCATTCATCAAGTTTTTTTTGTTTACTTTAATTTTCAGTTAATTCAATTTTTTTTACCTTAAACAAAGCATAATTCAAATTGTTTGGTGACTATATCCAATCCTCGTGGAATCGATATCAATTGTACTACAATATACAACTCGTATTCCTGTGGTATATTATAAAATCAACAAACAGGAATATACCTAAAAAATATATTCCCACTCTCACTTTAGGTAATATCTTTTCACCTTTATCTAGCTCATCATTGTCAGCTATTTGGATAATAATGACATAGTGGCTATTTCAATTACAAATGCCTAGGCATTTTTCACTCTATGGATAACATAATGAAAATTTAATGGGACTTTACTACAAACTTAAGAATGGACAATCCAATTGAGTAGGTTTAAGGATGTCTTGTGGTTGACAATCCCAACAGCTCCACCAACTGCATATTAAGTCATAGGTTAAAGAGGGTTTCTCCTCCCTCTCTCTAAGTGCAGTACAGGTATGATCGCATCCTTTTCGTTCTCTCCTTAATTTCTTTTTTACCTTTAGTACTTCATCATCTTTGTCCTCCCTTACATTTTTGTCATTGCCTTGCTTCTGGTTCCTAGATACTATGGGCATTATAGTCCTTTACACCAATTCACACTCTCCCTCCAACCTTTCTTTACCATTTTTTAACCACCTTTTATCTATCCCTCATTCTGCAAAGCTATTCTTTTGTATTCTAAGCCTACCCCATAATGATGTTCAACACATACTCCCAAAACTTCTCTAAATTTACACCTTTGCCATCCCTCACCCCCACACCAGAATCATCTTCCCCATCGTGCTACTCCTCTTCCTCAAAAAACTTAGAAACAGGTGGTTGGAGACCACCCCACTTCAAACTTATCTTTCAAAATACTACTAGAAATGGATGATAAACTCATTTTATACCCTGATCTTGAGATTCTAAAAGAGGGAGCACATAGTTGGGAGTCCCAGTTGTTGGATTCTTCTTCGATCAATGACTAGCTTTTCCAATTATACAAAGATGGGCCAACAAAATCTGGAAAAGAAAGGATTAACAGATGTTCTTCTCTTAGAGGATAATCTCATCCTATTTACATTCTCCTCAACTTTTGAAGCTCAAAAGATACTTGAAGAGGGTCCATGGCATCTAGGAAATCAACTAATTTTCTTACAAAACTGGCAACCAAATTGAGATTAGAAACCATTAAGATCCAAAGCTTTCACTTTGGATAAACTTTCACAATGTACCCCTCGACTATTGGACTACCCAGGGGCTACGATCTTTAGTTAGCTACATTGGAAGGCCACTTTGTATGGAAGAGAACACTGCCAAGAAGAAAAGAATAGGATACATAAGAATATGTGTCAGTATTGAACTTTTTAAGGACCTTCCAAGTGAAATCCCAATAATGAGATTAGGAGATGACAACAAGTTGTGGGAAGATAACATAGCCATATCTTACCATTGGAATCCACCTTCTAAGTTATAAGGTTAGATTTGAAGAGCTATAGGGAAAACTTTCAAATGTGGAAGTTACCAGGAGCTTATGAGGATTGTAGAGGAAGATCAACATATAGACATTATTGGTCGACAAAATCTACAAGCGCACAGAATCGTTCCTAGTACCTATAAATCAAGTATTCTAAGGTCGTCTCCTATAAGGACTAAGCTACTCACTACTAAATTAATCCTAGTTACTTGAACTAAAATACCAAGAAACTTAAAAGATGATTTAGACTTAGGGTTTTGGGGTTCACCAATTCAAGAGATTGATTAATAAATTATGGATTTGCTTAAGTGATAGGTTATAATAACAATTGCACAAATTTACTTATGTTCTCTTTCAAGATATATAAGAATACCCAACTAGTTGATTACCATCTCTCAATGAGAAAACTAACTAGTCAAATTTATTAAGAATAAGCAATTATAAGTTATCATACTAGTTCAGGATATCTCTATCTCTAAATATAATGTGTTTATCTTCCTAGTGCACAAATTATACTTCATATCTCAGTTCATCATATATTTTCTAAGATTGCATCTATGGTGATCGGGCCTAGAAACAACAGTTAAGTTTAAGAAAGATAAATATAACCAAAGAACTTTCATTCAAAACCAATCAATCTGTAAAATATAGTCAATCCCCCAAATTAGGCTACATCCCTAATCCTAATTGGGATTTAGTTCAGGAACATGATAAAAGAATCCATACAAATAAAGATAATCAACATCCAAGAAAGAGTAAAGAGAAGATTGAAGGATAACAAAACAAAATTGATTCCATTCTTAATTGAATCCTTCTTGATCTTCTTCTTGGCCTCCTTGGGTGCTTCTCTCTAGGTTAAGATAGATAGCTCCATTTTATAGGCCTTAAAAATAAGTATTTATAGTGCCTTGGGATCAAAGAAAGTCAATTTGAGTCAAACTGGGGAAGAAAAATCGCAAAATTGTCGTCCATGTCTGTTAGGCGGACCTTATGTCCATTGGCCAGACATATGTTGTCTTTCGGAGCGAATTTCAGTCCAAATAGTCAGTAAATGTACATTAGGTAGAATTCATGTCTGCTAGGCAGACATGAATTATACCTAATGTACATTTATTGACTATTTGGACTGAAATTCGCTCCGAAAGTGGACCTTCTCGGGTTTTCCAGCTTTTCAGCTCCGCTTATGTCCGTTTGGAGGGACATCATATCTGCTGGGCAGACATACACTAGACATCTACATAAACTTGCAATTTTGACCCTTTAGACGGAAAAATCTCTTCTTGGAGTCTTCACAAAAGTTGTAGAACTCGGAGTCTTCTTCGAAATCGTACTTGAATGACCTTAATCTGACATCCACAATGAAAGTTATGCCTCTTGCCTAAAAATCTATCCATTCGCACCTATTAAGCAATAAAGTTGAAATGTGTGAGCATTAACCAAATAAAGCTCAAATTTCATATAGAGATAAGTCAAATTAGTTCCAATGCATCCTAAAATCTTATATAAATTATTGACTTATCAATTATGGAAAACCAAAATTCTGCAGACACAAATGCAGAGGGTATAGAAGTGTAGGATAGAATAAATGTGTTGACAACTCCTAAGCTAAATCCTAAATCTAAAACTACTATTGCTAAAGTAACAGAAATGCAGAAGGGGAGAATGTAGCACCCCATTCCCATCAGACACGTACCCGTACACCCATCAGACATTCAAGCACATGCCCAACGGAAGCGGCACGTTAACTAAATCACTTTCACTTATCTCATGGCATCATAATTTAAAGTATAAATATCATAATGTCTAAAACCCAAATTCCTCATTTTCATTTCATAAAACATGATATACAATGTAGCATTACAAACATCATCCCTATATGTACATTATCAAAAGCTAATCAGAGTTTACAACTTTGTTTACAAGACATGCTACATACATGAGGAATTATACAAAAATTTTATTTAAATCCTTCAGTCCCAGCTGATCGACCTTTGAGCCATTTCTTCTATTCCAAAAGCTGTACTAGATCTCTTGTAAGTTGTCATAGAAGCTAAGTCACCTCTCTAGAACCTGAAAAGTTAACGTTACAATTTTGGTGAGTTTTGTAAACTCAGTGAGTTAACCAACCTTGATGGTTCACTCATATCATATAACACGACAATTCATATAATCACATAATTCACATCATTTCATTTATCATCATGTAGCATCACAAAACACTTTGTTCACAATTTTCACATTTCTCAGTCAACACAATTCAACAATGCATTGCAATCATTCTAAAACATACATGTCAAATGTATATGCAATGTTCATGAGACTCACATTCAATTATTACGTTGTTGTGATCGAGTGCTTTTTTCACTGTCCCGTATCTATTGTAGATACTGAGCTCATTAATAACTATCCCTTATCCATTAGAGATACAGGGCTCATTATACATAGTGAGCCAGAGGCCCTTACCACATTATGAGCTTTAAGCTCTTTTTCACTAGCTACTCCGATCACAACTGTCTTTATGTTATCATGCATTCATGTAATGAAATGCATCACATATATTCAGTCAATCAATTATGCTCAATCTTACACATTCATATTCACGTTCACATTCTCATTCACATTTATCATCGGACCTTGGTCCGACATTCAACATTTAAGTTGAGAATCACTTATTTAGTCAAATTTACTTTCAATGAACACTTCCAATATGTCTTTCATGTATCCAATGCCTCGGACATTTAATGTTCAGAATCAACACATTCACATCGCATAATAATTCAATTCAGAATCTAAACAAACAATAAATCATTGTGAGACCATCTAGGTTACTCACAGTTTGCTCCAAATAGCTTATTGCCTCGATATCCTGGCAATGTCTGGATGTGGTCGCTCTAATTGCTCTTCTATATCATGCAAACATACACATTTACACATTACTAAATTGCATATTCATATGAATACGTAATCATATACACATGTATATGTGTTATGTACAATGCATGTTTAATGACAATCCTAAGTATATTTTGTTAATTCACATTTCAAGATCATTCATAATTCAAAGCTCATGTATGTCTAAATTGAACTTAGGTTAACACCTCAATTATTCAAGATTATTCTAAATTCATCATTCAATCATTTAATAAGGTTACTCTAGCATTTCTAGGATCACAAAATACTCAACTTATCATTCATATTTACTAATACACAACATTCATCTTCTTTGGATCACATTAGCCTTCAAAGTTTTATTTTCATTCCCATGACATCTCAAAATTTCAGATTTGAACACTTCATACATAATAATTTATTCTTAATTTCTATCCTCAATCCTCACCCTAAATATAATACTCATTTTGTCAATTATTCAAACATCATTCTAGGCTCAATTCAAGCTTCATTCAAGCCCAAATGGATCTCATAAAAGTACCTAACCAGTTGTTGTTGTAAACCATACATAAAAGAAGTATATTTGATGTTTAACCAATTCCCACGATTATGGACAACTTCCCACGATCGTGGGATTTTTTGGTAGAAAGTTTCTGCCTTCATTCGTGGGATTTTTTGGCAGAAAGTTTCTACCTTCATTAGGTATTCCCACGATCATGGACCTATTCCCATGATCGTGGGATGCTTCCATATGAAAAATCCCAGCTATTTTCTCCAATTTTCCAACTCTTTCAACTCTTCCAAGTTACATCCAACACCTCATATGCTTAGTCTAACATTTCTAGCTTAATTCATCATCATTCCCCCTCCATTCATAACTCCATTTCAGTTCAATATCATCCACATACAAATCAAAATCCATGATTGATCATAAAATCCAAAAATAGAACATATTCATATACACATTCATCATAAATTTTCTACACATTTTCAACTTCATTTTTCACCTTCATAACTATCACCTTAATTCATCTCATTTCAAGACACTACTTTAGCCCTTTCTTTAACCTCAAGATCATTATAGTTCATCCATATAACAACAACCCAAAAATTCATATGGTTAAGCGTTAAAAACATAACATGAGCAGATCATCTTTTCATGAAATTTCTGCACTCTTTTTACATCATCATAATGATCTTTTTATCTCAAAATCTTCTCTACAACTTATGAAAGGTTAATCATCTTATATGCAAAAGCATGACATTTATATGCTCATTTCATCACTCACGATTCACACATATATAAATCACCATTTCATACATTTAACCTCTAACTATCATCAAAACTTGTTTTATTCAATAAAACATGAAGAGTAATGCTTTATACTTACTTGTTTAGCTTTAATGTCTTCAAATCACCCTTAACTCTAGTTTATCAACACCATACAATTATCATCATTCCAAAGGTGGTAAGGTTAGCTCTTTAGTGACAAATATGAAGAAGATAAGAAAATGGGAGTAGCAAATGAAAGGTGAGAACAAGGTTCACGTTGAGAGGGGGAGAAATGAGTATCGTAGATGAAGAAGATTGAAGAAGATGTGATTAACAAAAATGAGAGCAATGTATAAAGTGAAAGACAAATAAAAATGAAGATGATCTTTCACTTAGGAGAGTTTCGTGGGTTAAGACATGGTTTGGCAAGTGACACTTGTCACTTGCCATATGTCTAATCTCTACAGGTTTCACTTGGTTCTCTTATTTTACCAGTTCATTTAACTCCAATTTCTACTCCAATTGTCTCCCAATTTTCAATATAGATTATCAACAAATCCTAATGTCATCTGCCAATTATTTCCATTGACATCCATCACTAATTTCTACTACTATTTGTCAATTGTCTTGATACTTGGCATTTTTCCTAGTCCCAAAAAATTCATAATTTTAGAAATTTCCTAAATTTCACCAAAAATCCCAAATCAATAATTATTATCACCAAATATATTTTTCAAGACATATAAACCACAATTCGTATCAAAATCACATTTATAAATCAATTATACCTAGAAAATGTCAATGAATGCATGAATAGTCATTGTAATGTGCAAAAATCAAATTCACATATATGTGACAATATTATGCATGAGCATGAAATGCATTTTCCTAATTTCTCATTGTTATTTCTCTCATGTATAGTATTCTAGGATTCTAACCCTTAACATGTGATAACGGGATGTTATAAGGAAGCTTGAAGATAATTTTTGACATGAATGATTAAAACTTGGAAATAAAAGAAAATAGGAATAATATGGATACAAGATATGCTAACAGTGAAAATCAAAAAGAGGGGAATTATGTAAGTACCAGCCATATATGCTACTCCAGGAGGTTTGTATCACTTCACAGAGGGTATTGCAAATTGCAACAACACAGAATCTGGGGTATCAATTGTCACAAGCATAAATGCAGATAACTATGTAACTCCTCTTGAGAATCCAAAAAAAAGATATCTCACCAGTTGAGAAATCCTGTATTCCAAAGGAAAATAATGATGCTGAAAGTAATGCTAAGTTCCAAACAGTGAAGAGAAGAAGATCACAAAGGGGCAAGGGGAAAAGCTCCAAAGGACAATCTCTTTTATATGTCAATTGTAACTTGGAATGTAAGAGGAATAAACTGTCTCTCCAAGCTATCAACATTAAGGGACTTTTTCATGATGAGAGAAACCTCTCATTATAGGCTTACTCGAAACCAAAATAAGATTAGAAAATCTTGGCAAGTTAAGCATTTTGGGTTCTCAATGGAAAATGCTCACCAATCATAATCATCATGTTTTTGTTAGTATCATCATTTGCTATAAAAATGATGAGATTAAAGTGGACCTACTGGATCCTAACAATCAAGCAATACACCTTAATATCTTCTTTTTGGAGGAGAATACTGACACGAACATCTCCTTTATATCTGTGAGCAATTTAGGATTTCAGAGAAGGAGTTTATGAAATAATCTCAAAATTATCAGTAACATCTCTAAACCATTGATAATCTGTAGAGATTTTAACTCAACCCTATAACTTTTAGAAGCTTAGGGACATTGCAATTTAAGGAATTTCTCGGTAGACTTTAAAGAATATGTGGAAGAGTTAAGGGCAACAAATCTCAAATTTACTTGGTTTAGCAAAAAAAATCATATTGGTATATTAGGAAGAAGTTGGATCGTGCATTAGTCAATGACATTTGGCTAGATCAATTTCCCAACAACATTGTTAGGCTCAAAGACCCATTTTTCTTGGATCATACTCTAATTATAGTAGAGAACTTGTTCTAGAAAATTGTTAAACATTACCCCTTCAAGTTCAATAATTATCTTGTCA
>JANQAP020000109.1:980815-1009138 GCA_026874005.2 Erythroxylum coriaceum
TGACAGGGACAATAAGTTTCTTGGTCATTTTTAGAGAACTTTGTGGTAGTAATTTGACTCTTCCTTGAATTTTAGTAATGCAGCATACCCTCAAACAGATGGGCAAACTGAGCCAGTGAATCGAATGTTGGGAAATTTAATTCGGTGTAATTGTGGCCATCGTCCGAAACAGTGGGATTTCGCTCTCGTGCAAGTGCATAGTGCTACAGGGAAGACTCCTTTTTCTATTTTCTACATGAAAGATCCACAATATGCTTTAGATTTTGTTAGACTACCAAAGGTTCCAGGTCTTAATGTTGCCGATGCAGACCTGGCTGCTCAAGCTCAGAATGTGCACAATGAAATCAAACATAAGTTGGAGGAGGCCAATGCCAGATATAAGCGTGGTGCAAATAGACATCGCAGGAAGCAAGTCTTCTCAGTTGGTGATGGTGTGATGGTGTTTTTGCGGAAAGAACGACTCCCTGTTGGTAGTTACAACAAATTGCAACCCAAGAAATATGGTCCTTAAAAGATTCTTAAGAAAATCAATGACAATGCCTATGTAGTGGATCTATCGCCTACCATGGGTATCTTGAAGACATTTAATGTTGCTGATATATATCCTTTTCATTATTCCAGTGATCCTATGAATACAATCGAACACTTGAGGATGAGTTTTTCTCAAGTAGGGGGGACTGACGTAGAATCCGTAGTTGATGCAGTTTTGGCTCATGTAGACCACCCAAAGAGGGCATGTTGAAGCAAGTTTAAGGGCAACTTTGTCGTTTAATTTCTTTTCCTTTAGGGTTGGTGTGTTATCTTATAAAGGGACTTTTAGTTGTTTTTGGGGGGCTATGAACAATTTGAGAAAGAAACTTTATTTGTAATTCTGAATTTCTTGTCTCTAGTGTGAGACGGGAGATTTCTTTACAATTTTAAGCTTTACGCTGCGTCAATTTATTAGATTATGAAATTTTAAGGTGATGGGTAAGTCCAAAAAGTATAATTAAAACACTCATAAGTCTTGAAAACTGATTTGGGGATGTTTGGAGAGTATATCCTAATTTGATAATACCCTGACTGCAAAGTTCAACTTAGAAGATCAAGTTGGCTCATGTATTTTGTCTTACAACTTTTCTGTTAGTGGAATTAAGAATTTGTCTTTAATAGTGTATGTGTTAAGCTCCTTATAATTAATACATAGTCTCCAAAAATTATCTTTTTTCTTCACCAAGACTAACCATAGAAGAAAAGACGTTATTATGTTGTATGATTGTTTGCTTTAATAGATCTTGTACTAGTTCTTCAATTATGATCTTCTGTAGACTAGCATATCTGTATGGGCAAACATTCATGATTTATGTTCCCTCTTTCAGCAAAATTCTATGGTCATGGCTCCTTTACGGGGGGTAAGCTAGTAGGTTCTGCAAAAGAGAGCCAAACTCAGCAAGCAGAGCTCAAATGTTTCAGCTCACCTTTTGAAGATTCTTCAATAGTTAGCTTCTATAATTGGTGATTTGGTGAGTACTTCAACTAGAGCATAAATAGCTGATTGTTGTTCTCAGGTTTTGCTAGCAGTTTCTTGATTTAGAGTTCACCACTTAGCTTTCATTGACAGGACCTTTGTTTACGAAATACGTGTTGGTCATTCCAATAGAACAACATTGTTTAGTTTTTTGAAATAGCATATGATGTCTTCAAAAGTGGATCAGTCAATTATAAGTACTAAATCATAACCTCCCAACAGTAAAGCAGAGTATCAATAATAAACTGAATCCCTTGTGAGCTCCATTAAAATTTTTACATAATTGATCACAAAGGTAATTGTGATCCTCCACTCATTGTCATCTTGATATCATCAATCTTAACACAATTATTAGCATTCACAAAATTATATTATTTGTATTCACCAGCTTGTATCTCTGATATAATTTAAAAAGAGACGAGTGGCTGTTTATCTTTGTTAAGATCAACCCAATTTCCTTTAAACTGATGTGATTCTCCTTATCTTCTTCATCATTCTCCACCACAAAAAATTATGTTGATTTTTTTTTTGGCATTTGTGACCTGATGAAAGCTTCTCATGACACCAAAATATAGTTATTTGAGGATTCCTTGCTACTCAATTGTCTCTACTATTTTTGTACTGGTTTCGAAAGGTCATTTTTAGCTGATATGCTTGGTGAAGGAAAAGTCCGCTAGAAATAGTTGGTTTATTGGGAGGAACTAACGGTTGAATTGGTGGAATGATTGATGTTTTAAGTGGTCCCAATCTATTTCAAGTTTAACAGGCAGATGTCATAGCTTCTTACTTCTTAGCTAGGACATAGGCATGTTGTAATTTATTGAAAGACTGCGCAATATTCTTTGGTTGAATCTTCAACCGTTGTGTCAGCATCAGCATACATTCTCCCCAGCTCATCTCTACTAATATCATTCGATACCTCATATACGTTGGCGCCATTTTCCCCCAATACCCTCCACGTGAATAACTATTTTCATCTACACTACGTTTACAGGTGCATGTGATCGAACTGCTCAACTCTACAAATCCAGTTGTGCACGTTATCACCTTCAAATGACGAAAATTCCACTTTGTCCAAACAGTTTCTAGTTGGAGATTCCAAGATTGAAGTTGAGATTGTGCCTTATATAAATGAACATCTGTTGCTGACAACTCGGCCATTTTGCTTTTTCCTCATCTGCCAATTCAATGATTCCTCCATACTTCTCAATCATTGCCCACGCGTTCCTTCGGCCATAATGCTTACTTCTCCCCTGTTTAGCTAGATATCCTTTTGAGTCCAGTCCAGAGGTGTCACGATCCATATACTTATGAATAGATAATTAGAAGATGAAAGAAACGAGAGAAATTTCAGAAGAGAGTGAAAGATCAAGTTTCACGATTTCGTTCTGTCTGCTGGAAAAGGGGTTTTTACATGCAATATAACCGTTGGGCAACCATATCAAACATTTGCGGATTGCCCAGTAATAAACACCAGCCTCGTGCCACTAGTATCCTGGTTATTCATAACAGGAACATCTAAAAGAAACAACAATGTTTGATGATTTATTTTACAGGGTCTTCTTCTTCATGCTCAGCTATGGAAAAGGGTACTGAATCTTGAGAAAGATTTTTTATCTCGATTCTGATGAAAAGTAGTATAAACTTGCCGAAGATTGCGTCTTACCAAAAAGCTGGTGATGCTTCAACTTCTTTAACAATTACAGATCGCGCTATGAGGCTAGCACAGATATGTAGTCAATCTAGCTCCTATATGGACATCATAACCATTGCTGACATACTGTAAGCTCAAGGGCATAGATACATACCTCCATATTTTGAACTCAACATTCCTTTCAAAATACAACACAGCATAAATGGCAACCATGCTGAATTCCACCTCTCAGAATCGTTTTTATCAATCTAATAGAAAAGTGGCATAACTTGCAAGCTATCGCCAGCCAGTTTGCTTTTCATAGCCTTTTACAATAGCACCAACCAATTCTAGTGATCATCTTCATCTGGACCAGGGCAGTTGGACAAAAGCGCTTCCTTTGACTCATACTGAAACAAGTACAATTTACATGCTCGCCGATTAGAATGAAACTATGATTTGATGTCATGCAAGTGTTATTTCATACGAGTGCTTAGATCTTATGTTCACGGAAGCATGTACTTCAAGATTCTTGAAATTACCTAGAGCAATCGATAATAACAAGAAAACTTACCTGAAAACCACAGAACAGGCAATATCGATACTCATCTCTTAATTTCATCAATATTTCTTGCAAATCCTGTAACAATAGATTATTGATTATTATGAGAACATTCAATGAAAAAGGTTTATCAAAAATATAAGTGAAAAAAAAAGATAAACCAAACGATTATCTAAATCCAGCATAATCTTAGCATTTGCTAGTGGGTTTTATTACGTATATATTATGTTTTCCACATGCTTATAAATCTGCCATAGACATAGATACCCGGCTCAAATGCAGACTGTAAATATTCATGCAACTTTGTCAAGGCACTTAACGTACAAACAAAAGAAGACATCTAAGACACCTCAAACTATCTCTCTGAACAGAGACTAAAGAAACCATTCGTAAGCAAAATAGAAGAGAAAAATCAAAACAAAAAAGTAAAGAATAATAACACATCCATTTTAAGGCATCTTTTCCTCAACCAAAAGAAACTCCATCATGTTAGAAGAATAGGACTTGAGCAGAAATATTTCACATGGATTGCACTATCGCAGTGGCACAAGAAAACTCATATTGATTTAGGAGTTTACTAATGTAGCCTTTCACACCCCAACCCCACTAGTCTGTAATCAGAGTGTTGTCAAACTAACAAGAAAACCACTTGGTATTCACAACACTGAATCTGTCAAGCTCACTATAAAGAACAGTTTCTAAATCTAGAAACAAGAGACTTTGAAGCATAAGCCTTAACTGTAACTGAAATCAGCCAGAAACGAGGAGTGCCCAAAATCACAAAGGTCATAATACAGGAAATTTGATTGAAGGCATCCACCTTCCTTGTGCCCAAATTCTTATTTTGTAGTACTATCCCAACTTCGTCAAGTTAGTCTCACCTCCATCATATCCAAATGTGGCGAATCTTATTTTCTCCAAAAGTTGTATTACTATCCAATTCTGATAACGAAATAATAACATATTGAACCACAAAAACGATAACAAACCCTATGCCCAATGTGAATACAATTCATCAGGCACATTTGTAACCAGTTTGCCAACTATTATTTTGGGAGCAAAATAAAAATCCTAAATATTTTTCTAAAACGCCTTTCTTTACGCTGGACCCTAGGATGAACCCCGGCATTTGAATTTGAGCATGTTCCTCTCTTTTGCACAAAGAATGAAAAGCCTTAAAAGTGAAAAAAGAATGTTCAATAATATGTTACCTCTTCTGTTATTTCTTCTTCTACCTCTTCCTCTTCTTCCCCCTCCTCATCCTCATTTTTCTTTGGCTGCACAACTTCTTTGTTTTCCAGTTGATCAAGAGCTGCTTTGGCTTTCCTGAAATTTACCACAACTCTTCGGATTCGCCATTGTGACTTCTGCCAAGATCCGAACTCTGCCATCAATTCCTCTTCCTTTCTTTTCTTTCTCTCCATCTCAAACTCCTCTCTTTTCCTCTTTTCCTTATATGGGTCTTCCCGCCCAATTCCAACACGTGTTCGTCGAATTTCAATCCCCACAGGATTAGATCTGCCTGAACCTTCCTTTCCAAGGGCCGAACCGGGAGTATAACCCATCTGCTTCAGCAATATAAACCCAATGTTGGATTGTGGTATTGGAGCCTCTATTTTGGCTAAGGTTTGCTCGTCCTCTTCTTGTTGATTTCTCTCCCTTTCAAGCTTACGCTGCTCTTGCCAGCTAAGTTTTGACTTCTTTTTTGATGATTGAGAAATTGGATTTTTTTCTTTAGTACTCTGCAGACATATTTCAAAGTGAAATCAAACACCATAAAGTCCGATGAAGTTCAAGCTAATAACAACCTTGAGGAGACAGCTTCAAGAAGTATAAACATGTCCCAGTTTTACGTGAAAAACCATAACTATCCACAAACAATTCATCTAATAATAAGAAAACAAGAACTGATATCTAGTCCTTGAAGAAAGAAACATTGAAAGTGAAAAAAAAAAAAGAAGAAAAGTTGCAACCACCTTAATAAACCTGCTTCGCGTTTCCTGAACTACAAATTAAACAAGTTCAAGTTTCACACCCACTTCATTCTTCTCTTGTTCTTTTTCTGGGTAATGTTTAAATACACTTGACACCAACTTCATTCCAACCGGTATATTACTATCAAATTCGAATGCTCTGACAAAATAGCCAGCAAATTAGGGTTAAATATTCCTGTTCTGGGTAGCAAAACAAATTCAAATCCCAAAATGTAAAATCTTTTAAGCTAAAAAAATTACAAAAATGTAAATAATTCCCAGAACTAACTTTCTTTAGTGTATAAAGTACTGAAGACACTACAAAAATTCAGAATAGATAATACAAGCACAGACTTTAATAGACGAAAACTTAGACGCGTTAGAGGCTTCAGGTGGAATGAAGTGGGAGAGATCCCCCATGTAATCTTCTTCCTCCTCTCCTCGATTTCCTTGTCGTTCTCTAGTTGATTCAGCCATCGCTCTCTCTGCTACTCTTCTTCACACGATCACACGTACACAGTGAGAGAGAAGAAATGACCCAAAAGGCCTGAAAGGAACCCCAACTAAAATGGACCATTTCATTTAGATCCAAACGATTAACAAACAGTATTTGACACGTGTAACCACCGACTATAACCGTCATTAGCTGACGTGGAATTCTGATGGCGCGCTTTACACCTCTTTTCTCTGTGCTTTCTTCCGTTAGCATAGAAACCGTTTTTCTTTGCTCCAGACTTGCATTTCTTAAAGCGTGAGGAGGCTCGAAGCTTTCAATTCTTCTCTCTCTCTTTCTTCTTGGTTCCTTTCCTTTTTCCTTACTTTCTTGCCACCAAACAGACTCCTCCGACTGCATTCATTGTTTTTCTTTGCGCAACTGTTCTCTTTGAGAGTTAAGTAACCTAACTTTCTCTGGCTTTCCAGGAAAGGAGGTGAACGAATATAGACTCAACTTATAATGGAGAAGCGGAGCTTCTTTTGGTGTTGCACTGTTCTTGTGTTCTTGGTGGTCCTGGTTATGCAAACTTGGGGTCTTACGGATCCCTACGATGGTAATTTTTGCATACATTTAACTTGTCTGTAGTCCTTGTGATTCGTACGGTGGTTTTGAGTCAATTTTTATGAATAAGACTCTGTGGTTCAAAAAAAATCTACAAGAATGAAACTAAAGATGAAGAGTTTTATTTTCTTTTACTAGTTAGTTCGGAGTTGCTAAAGTCAAACAGAAGGGCATGTAAATATCAGAATCCAGTCTGATGCCAACAAACCTTACGGTTCAAAGTGAACAAACAACAGCAATGATTAGTTTCAAATTGACTATATTTTCTAACGAGTAGTGCTTATAGACCAAATATAGTTGACTTTCTTGTTTCGTTTGTTTGATCGATTATTGATGGTATTTCCAAAAAACAAAAAAAAAATGCAGTCGTAGCCCTTCAAGATCTATACAGGGCACTAAACAACCCACCACAGCTCAACGGGTGGAGATTAGGTGGAGTCGATCCATGTCTGGAATCATGGACTGGAGTGCTATGTTCCGGATCATCTGTAACACACATGTAGTGCACATTAGCCCTTTTCAATCAAGATGACATGTAAACTAGAATATGACACTAATTTGTTCTCCCACCTTAATGTAGTAAACTTCATGAACTAAACATCAGTGGATACCTCGGAACCCAGCTTCATTATCTGCGTAATTTGAGGCAACTGTAAGTGAATTTTTTCATATTAACCGATTCATCAAATCTCTGGAGTCACTTTGATTCTTACATTTGAATTCTTGTCTTAGGGACTTAAGCTCTAACTACATTCTGGGAGAAATTCCGTATGGTCTACCTCCCAATGCCACACATATGTATGTTATTGAACTTCCATATTCTTTCTCGTAGATGCTTAAATGATGTTTCTTGACCAATCTCTGTTAACAAGAGCATTTCTTAAGGCACGTTAATAGTAAACTGTGGCTTTCTTTCTGTGTTCATATTTAATTCCTCACAAATGCAGAAATTTGGCTTGCAACAACTTGAGCCGAAATATTCCCCATTCTCTACCAAGCATCAAATTTCTGCAACACCTGTAAGTAATTAGGCTGCTTATTCAAATTGCATTATCTTCCCAGGGCTTTGTTTTTAAGTTTTCAAGCGTACTATCTGGTTGGTATTCTGCAGGAATCTAAGCCACAACCACTTATCCGGACCTGTTGGCGATGTTTTCACCGGCCTACAGAATCTAAAAGAAATGTATACTCTTCTGTTCTTTTTAATTTACCATTTTTATTTTTAGCGATGCTTGACAGTACTGTTTGTTACTGCTGCAAAATTGTAGTGGTATGAACTTATAGATGTGTCAATCTGATGTATGAAAAATGTTGTGTCAAATGCAAAACGGCAGAATCTTAAACTTTTTTATGGTATCCCTGAAGCAAATAATTTTCAGTTAAATATATAGTCTAACCCAGTGACTTCAACTATGAGCATTCTTTGGGAGACTGGTTTTATTTTAATTTTTTTTAAGTAATGAGATTAGTGTATTGCAAGACTCAAGAATGTACAATTCCCGTAAGGGTCTGGATAATCAAACTGTAAAAAAAGGTACAGAATTACAACGAGTTCTCTGATTGAGGAGTCAAAAGTAATTCAAAAGACCAGAGGTGCTGAGTTGATCCGTAATCCTTGTTGTGAGGGCTCAATGAAAGGAGAGGATGCAATGTAATGGGTTTTATTTTAAATTTTGCTCGTCCCAAAGTAAGTGAAAAACAATTTAATAACATGATGACCTTTATGATATGTAGTTTCTCAAACATTTCAACCCATCCTATACTTTCAATTGCCTGCTAGGTGTAATTTTATTAGTTTTCATAATAATTCATGGATTACTTTGTAAGCATGGTTATTAGCTCACAAAAGTCTCAATCTCAGGGATTTGTCATATAATAACTTCGATGGAGATCTACCAAGTTCATTTGGATCTTTGACAAATCTTACTGGATTGTGAGTTTGATACTTCTTTCTCCACTATGCCTGGTAAATTACATTTTGTTTTCATTTGGATCGTGTAGGATAAAATATGTCTACTGGCCATATTCACAGGTTCTTGCAGAACAACCAGTTTACAGGATCAGTTGTATACCTGGCTAATCTTCCCCTAACCGACCTGTCAGTAGCTCTGCTCTTTTCATCTTAGTCCTTTTTTCGTCTCCATGTAAAAAATTTAAAATGTCAATTGATCCTGTTCTTACACAATTTCATTTCAGAAACATCCAAAATAATCATTTTAGTGGTGTAGTTCCAACCCAATTTCGGGCAATAACAAACTTGTGGTAAGTGATCAAAAGGTCGCTGTTTTTCTTAGTTCCAATGAACAGTAATAGGTTAATATCTACAAACCTATGCGTTGGATGTTCTCTCTTCTTATTAGGATTGCCGGGAATAAGTTCCATAGAGTGGCAAACTATGCTCCCTGGAATTTTCCTCTGGAAAAAGAGCCAACTGCAAAAAATTATAGTGGCCCTCCGACAACAGAGGTTACTGCCATGGAGGACTATTCCTCTCTTAAAAGGCACAAGAAGAAAGGGTTTGCCCCTGGAGGAGTTGCTTGTATAGTGGGCGTGGCAACACTGATTACAACATTTTGTGCAATCTATTTTGCTTTTCATGTAAAGAAATTCCTTTTTTTTCCACTCTGCAGGGCCAGGGGTGAGAATCATTTCTTGTCATACTATTAGATCTTGAATTGGCAACTAAATGAGCAGTACGTTCTCCACAATTATAACATAGAAACATGACCGTTATAATATAACTGTCTCTTTTCCATAGATTATTACCGCCTGAACAATTCAACTCTTATTATCAGTGCCCATGTCTAGATTATGCATATATCTACGTTTACCTTTTCAACTAGTCACAGTTTGGTATTCCAACATTCGAATAAATATGTTAAATTTCTACTTAATCAAGTGCTTTACTGCAGAGGAACTGTTGTTATTTTTTCTGTCACCAACAGTGCTATTTTTTATGAAGAGAATCAAGCATTGTCATATTACTAATTCTTACCCATTTTTCTTTTTCTCCTTAATTTCTGTTTTTATGGTTATAGGGTGTTCTCCAAGAGCATCTGAAGCAAGTCCGCATCTGTTACCTCTCAAATCTCAACCCATTCTCGGGGAGAGCAATGTAGCATCCGGTGGCCCTATGAGGACAGATAAAGTGCCTGCAAGAAGAAGTTTTGTCAACAATTACAAAGCTCCAGTTTGTGCAACAATGTATACTGTTGCCGAGCTTCAATTAGCAACAAATAGCTTCAGTGAAGAGAATCTTCTTGGAGAAGGATGTCTTGGTTCTGTTTACAAAGCTGAGTTCCCGGATGGCAAAGTATCTCTTGGAACCTACTTTATCGATTGTGATTTACTTGAATTCGTGGAAATTAATCAGATGTTAAGAGCTCTTTTACTGGATCCTCATTCTCTCTCTCTCTCAGCAGATATTAGCTGTGAAAAACATCAACACAGTTTCATTGTCTTTATACGAAGAAGAACAATTTCTGGACGTGATTTGGACACTATCCAGACTGAGGCACCCAAACATAATACCACTAAAGGGGTATTGTGTAGAACATGGAGAACATCTACTTGTGTACGAGTATATAAAAAATTTGCCTCTCGATGCTGTTCTGCATGGTAAAGGACATAAGCCCTTGTCATGGATCAGCCGGCTGAATATTGCACTAGGGGTTGCTACGGGTTTGGAGTAAGTATATAATATTTAGTTCCCCTCAACAATTCCATTAATTCCCATAGTAAGCTATAACATTCTTTTAAAGTTCAATAATATCGACAGACTAATATAATTAAGGAGGTATTTGCCGCTTTTGTCTTTAAGGCAGAGAATCAGGTGACAAGGTTCTGTTGTATCTCTTTGATTGTAGCGATGATGCGTTCTTGAAATTTTGTTTTCAGCTATTTGCATTCAAGATTCTCACCTCCTGTTGCTCATGGAAATATAAAGGCGGCCAACATCTTACTGGACAAAGAATTTATACCTCGTCTATGTGATTGTGGACTTTGGATTCTGAAGCCATTGACAAGCAACAGTATCAAAATCAAGGTAATTTTCCCGACACTTTCCTTTTGGTGAGATGAATTGAAACCATAGTTGTTATATAGGCCAACAGTGCAACCAAAAGTTTCTCTCTAATCCATGTGCTGTTCTTCCTCAATGCTCTTTCCGATCGAGTTTGAAACGTGTGTAGAAAGATAAACAAAGAGTTGATATCTATTGTCTAAACATTGAAACAAACAGGCTTCTGAAATTGCTATCAGCAACTATGGTTACGTAGCACCTGATCATGGGAATCCTGGAGCTGATAATACAAAGGCTGACATTTATGCCTTTGGGGTACTGCTCTTGGAGCTGTTGACTGGAAGGAGACCTTTTGATAAGTAGGCTATACGTTTAACATATTAACAGACCTTGTTACGCATCATGTTTATTTTCAAAATGCTTAACATTTTTGTGCTACCACAGATCTAGACCTCAAGAGGAACAATCTTTGGTAAAATGGGCTTCTTCTAGGCTCCATGACAATGAGTCTTTAGCGGAGATGGTTGATCCAGAAATCAAAAGAACCCTCTCCAACAAGGCTCTGTCCCGATTTGCAGATGTTGTCTCTCTTTGTGTTCAGGTAATGGCAATAATGTTCAGAAAGGATTTTGAGTCATTGCTCTTAGTACTGATAGTAACTGTTTTTTTGTAACTTGAACAGCCTGAGAAATTTTTCCGACCACCGATGTCTGAAATTGTAGAATCTCTGACATATCTGCTGCAACTATTCACCACTGCAAAAGGCAAGAGAGTTGATCGCGCTGAAGTTGAACCCTTGGAAAGGTCCTTTTGTTCAACACACACACGCTTCATTGGCTCACCGACCCTGAGCTATGCCTCCTATTGATCTCACAACTCGTTCTCACTAGAACAGAAAGTCAAATTACCACGAACACTCTTCAAGAATTATTTTGTCAAATCTTAGAATACTGCTTTTTCTAATACTAACAGTCACTAGTGTTGTAGAGTTCAAGTCAATTCTGAACGCTTTATGTCTCTAGAAATTACGACATCTGATTCTTTTGAAGTAGTAAAGAGCAACATTTGCTGTTTACTGATTAATATGCTTTCTCTAGTTCCTTTCTTCCCGAAGAGAACGAGGATGAAAAGGGAGATCTTAATAATGGTAAGTTGGAATTCTTGATTTGGGATCTATTCCCATTTTTAAGATCGGAAGTGCATAGAAATATGATTGTCGAACATTTTAGTAAATTTTCATTTAGTGAAAATCATGATTACTTGAAATTTGACTGAATAATCACATCTAAATTTATTTTTGGTACCAAAAATTAAGATGAGCAATTAATATGTAAATTAATTATCAAAAATTAAGATGAGCAATTAATATGTAAATTAATGCATTAGAGAGTGGTCTCCTTCTCTCTAGCATAATTACTTTCCTACCCCTACATCTTGGCATTGAATGACCGTTTCTAGTAATATTTTTCTGAGGGATTGCTCCTACTCTTCAACTGTGAGAACCTTTGCTTCATGGTGAAACTCTCGGAGCTGAAACCCTTAGCTTCACCGTCAGCCAAGGAAGGCTTTAAGATCTAGCAAGATGCAGGATGTGTGGATGCTCAGAAGCCCAAATTATCGTGGGATTACTTCCTTGCACTACCATGTAAGCTTCCTCGTACTTCCTCTTTTGGAGAGCAAATTGTGGAGGTCTAGCAAGAAGCAGCGGGCTGATACTTGTAAGTTCCTCCTCCCTCCTGCTACAATTGAATTGCATTAAACACAAAGTCAGACTCTTCTACTACAACTAAAACATGGAGAAATATGGTGGAATCTAATTACGTAGTCAAGGAGAATCTTAAACATTTCCAAACTTCAAAGAATGATGGGTATTTGTTCCCTATAAAACTACTACAAGCCAGTGCTATGATCTGGTCCTCTTCACTAGTTCATTATTTCTTGGACAAACGTCTTGCTTTCTCTCAGGTGCAGTATTGGACGAACTCAAAATGGGGAAAGCTGGGATTAGAGAAAAAGTTTCTGTATAAGGATGGTGTCTTCATTTTTATGTTTAACAAGGATGCATATTTATTGAGCATTATCCAACAGGGACCATGACACATTGGAGGACAACCTCTCCTACTTCAAAAATGGTACCGTGGTATGAGGCTAGATAGGAGTAAGGTTAAATCTATTCCGATGTGGGTTAACTTTCATAATATTTTGTTGAAATATTAGACAATTGATGGACTTAGTTTCCTAGCAAACTCCCTAGGGAAACCTCTATACGTAGATGCTTGGACTGCCAAACTAAGGACGATAGGTTATGCCAGAATTGGTATAGAGATCATTATAAAGGAGGAACCCCCTGATATCTCCTCCAAATGATATTGAATACTTGGGAAACTTAATATGATAGGAAACTCTCTCGCAATTGAGGTCTCGTAATTGTTGGATATTAATATTGATTTTCTTTGCCTAATGACTTTGTCAAACACTCACTTACGTGGGTGATGTTGCTTCAGTTATTTTTATGTTGTGTTGCTTATTTGTAGGAAAACAGTTTCTTTCCACTTCGTCCTTCATGTATCTTTGTGTGTTTTACTTAGCCTTTGTTTTCTTTAATTAATTAGGAAAGGCACCTTTCTTCTATTTTTTTCATTTTTCTCTTCAATTGGTATCAGAGCAACTTGATCTTACGGGGCCAGAATTTCCTAGTTCTTATATTCATCTGTTCTTAGTTTTTTTTAAATTACTTCCCCAAGTTCATCTTTAGCACCACCTGTTTTTACAGGTGTAAATTACCAAGCTTGGGCTATTAAAATGAAAGCCTATCTTCGAGGTTTAGGTATCTGGCAGTTTGTGGCAGAGGAACATGTTGTCCCTCAACTTGGACAGAATCCGACACTCAACCAAATACGACAGCATGAAGAAGAGGAGGCTAAGGCTCCACGAGCATTGTCTCATATTCATGCTTCAGTTTCAGAGGAGATTTTCGTTCAGATTATGGATTGCGAAACACCGAAGCAGGTTTGGGATAAATTGAAGGAGTTGTATGTTGGGAACGAAAGAACAAAAAGGATGCAAATATTGAATCTGAAGAGGGAATTTGAGATGCAAAGGATGCTTGAATTAGATACTATCCAAGAATATACCGATCGTCTGATGTGAATTGTAAATAAGCACAGATTATTTGGTGAAGTGCTAGAGGATAGTTGGGTGGTTGAGAAGGTGCTCATTAGCCTTCCAGAAAGATTTGAGTCGAAGATTTCATCACTTGAAGACTCCAGAGACATTTCTCAGCTTACTCTACCTGAATTGATTCATGCATTACATGCTCAGGAGCTTCGGAGGTCTCTCCGGAATGAAGATGCGTCTGAAAGTGCATTTGCTATTCAACACAGACATGGGAAGCAATCTGTTTCTCAACAAAAAAAATCCCAAAAAATATTGATGCAGTTTCAGATTCATCTGAAGTGAAGAAAGAAAAATACAAACCTTGTACACAGGGCACTCTCCAAAATGGTGTTGGTATAGGCCTGAAGCAACTTGTAAGATTTGTCCCGAAGCTAGTCACACAGCCAATGTGTGCAAGATGAAAAAGGAACAGAAGCAACAGAATAATTAGAACGCTCATACTATTCAAGCAGAAATTGAAGAGGAGCACATGTTTATGGTTCATGTGTCTCCTGAAAATTCTGATGCCTGGTTATTGGACAGTGGTGCATCGAATCAAATGACACCTCATAAAGAATTGTTCACTGATTTGAAGCCGACATCGGGTCTGAAAGTTCTAACCGGCAGCTTTGAGAAACTTGAAGTTCTTGGTATAGGTACTGTTCTTATCTCTGCAAAAATGATACTAAATATATTTCTAAAGTGTATTATGTACCTAGAATTGCCTTGAATTTACTCAGCTTGCCACAATTGCTTGAGAAGAACATGATTATATGTTTTGAAAATCAAAAAGTGGTTGTTTCTGAGCCCAATGGTGCAGAGATATTTAGAGTAGCCATGAAGAATAGAAGCTTTGTGTTTGATCTTAGAAGCTGTCAACCTTTAGCTATGACAAGTCTTGTATCTGATTTTGACTTGTGACATAGGCGTTTGGGACATTATAGCTCTAAGAATCTGTCTTTAATATCTAAATTGGGATTTGGTATACCAATGATAAATGCATTATATCTGGCGTGCAACGTATGTCAGTTTGGCAAACAGAACAAACTGTCATTTCAAGCCGGAAAATCTCGGAGAGCTTCAGAGAAATTGGAACTAATACATAGTGACATCTGCAGCCCTATGCGAACTGATTCGTTAAACAAAAATAAGTATTTTCTTTTGGTTATTGATGATTTCAGTCGGATGATGTGGGTTCGTTTTCTTAAACAAAAGTCAGATGTGTTGGGTGAATTTCTGAAGTTTTAGAATTTAGTTGAGAACCAGACTAGTTTACGAATCAAGAAGTTCAGATCAGACAATAAAGGAGAATTCACATCTGTTACATTTGAAAATCATCTAAAGATATCAGGTATCTTTCATGAGCTGACGTTACCGTATAGTCCGCAACAAAATGGTGTTTGTGAATGGAAAAACAGAACCATTCTTACGATGGCTTGATGCTTACTGTTAGAGAAAGATCTTCCCAAATTTCTCTGGGCAGAGGTTGTGAACACAACTTTACACATTTTAAACAGATTACCTACCAAGGCTCTTGAACTGCAGACGCCATATGAAGCTTGGAATGGAGAAAAACCAATTTTGAGCTATCTGAAAATCTTTGGTAATGTCTGTTCTGTCTCATGTTCTGAGATTAACCGCGATAAACTTGATCCAAGAGCTGAAATTGGTATCTTCGTTGGATATTGCAGCAACCAAAAGGGATACAGGATTTTCATACCAGTGAAGAATGATGTTATTGCTTCTAGAAATGTTCGGTTTGTTGAAACCAGCAGATGGGATTGGTCTAGAAACTCAGTTGTTGATGAGCAAGGAGAACTAGATTTTCAAAAACATGGAGAAGAAACAACTGCTGATAAGAATTCTGAAATTTCAGATTCAGATTCAGAAGAACCAGTTAGAGGCTCTCGATCCCTTGCTGATATTTATGCAAGATGCAATGTTATTGTTATGGAACCTAGTTCCTATGAAGAAGAGGCTTGTTTTGAATATTGGTGCGAGGATATGAAAGAAGAGTTGAAAATGATAAACAAAAATGAAACCTGGGAGCTAACTGAGAAACCAGAAAATCGGAAGGTAATTGGACTTAAGTGGGTTTTCAAGAAGAAAGAAAATCCAGATGGTTCTTTAAACAAATTTAAAGCTCAGTTGGTTGTAAAAGGGTACAATCAAATACCTGGGATTGATTACTCTGACACTTTTGCTCCAGTTGCAAGACACAAAACTCTGAAGTTATTGGTTGCAATTGCAGCTCAGAATCGGTGGAAGTTACATCACCTTGATGTGAAATTGGCTTACTTGAATGGGTATCTTGAAGAGGATATTTATGTTGAACAACCTGAGGGTTTTGTTGTTAAAGGCCAAGAAGAGAAGGTCTACAAGTTGAAAAAGGCCTTATATAGCCTGAAACAAGCACCTTGTGCTTGGTATAGCCGTATGGATGCCATCTCCGAAAGCTTAATTTTGTACGAAGCAAAAGTGAATTCACTCTGTACATCAAGAAAACCCAAGAGGAACTTCTACTTGTAAGTGTTTATATTGATGACTTGCTCATTACTGGAACCTCTGAGCAAACAATTTCAACTTTTAAAGAGGAAATGCATCTTAAGTTCGAGATGTCTGATCTAGGATACATGACTTATTTTCTCATAATGGAAGTGGAACAATGCAGTAAAGGAATTTTCCTATCGCAGAGGAAGTATACCCATAATATTCTTAAGAAGTTTAAAATGGAAAACTCAAAAGCTGTGTCTACACCAATAGTTACTGGAGCTAAACTCATGAGAGATGATGCCTCAGGTGTTGTTAAAGAAACTAACTTCAGAAGCATTATTGGAAGCTTGCTCTATCTGAGTACTACACGACCAGACATAATGCTAGCCACCAGCATACTTTCCAGATTTATGTCTCAACTGAAAACGAGTCACCTAAGTGCAGCTAAATGTATACTACAGTATTTACAAGGTACATGAAGTTTGGGAATCTGGTTTATGAGTTCTGATACCCAAAATTAATTAGTTACTGTGACTCAGATTGGGGAGGTTGTTTCGACGACTCTAAGAGTACATCCAGGTATGTTTTCTTCTATGAAACCAATGTTTTCTGCTGGAATTCTCGAAAGCAAAATATCGTTGCTCAATCTTCAGTAGAAGCCAAATATGTTGCAGCTTTTGAAGCTTCTAAGCAAGCTGTGTGGATCAGAAAAATACTTGTTGATTTGAGTTTCATTCAAGAAGAACTTACACTCATTTACTGTGACAATGTTTCAACAATTGCAATGAGTCACAATCCAGTTTTTCATGGAAAAACAAAACATATGAAGCTCAAGTTTCACTACTTAAGAGAAGTTGTTGAAGAAGGTGAAGTTGAGTTATCTCACTCTGCGTCTTTTGATCAGCTGGCAGATATTTTCACCAAGCCTTTACCTAGAGCTCAGTTTGAAGATTTGAGGAAAAGAATTGGAGTTCACGGCAAAGAAACTCAGGAGGAGTTTGTTGGATATTAATATTGATTTTCTTTGCCTAATGACTGTGTCAAACACTCACTTACGTGGGTGATGATGCTTTAGTTATTTTTATGCTATGTTGCTTATTTATAGGAAAACAGTTTCTTTCCACTTCGTCCTTTACGTATTTATTGTTCACTGATGTACTGTTCATCTTCGTGTGTTTTACTTGGCCTCTGTTTTCTTTAATTAATTAGTAAAGGCACTTTTCTTGTATTTTTTTATTTTTCTCTTCAGTAATGAAGGAAGGTGTACAAGATGTGGATGGATTTGAAGCAAGTTCTAAACAGCCCAGAATCTCTTGAAATTGAATTCACAAATGTTGTCTCTACATCTAAAAGGAAGCCTAGAAGGAGGAAGGGTAAAACCAAGCTGGGAAGCTCTTAACTTACTCTCTAATTTCCTTTTTAGTATAGAATGTTAGGAGACGTAATGATCCCCTTAAGCAACATTCAGTTAAAGATTTAGTATTAGAGAAAAAAACCCGTTACACTAGGCCTTATAACTAAAAAATAAAAGTTGAAAGAATGCATGAAGGATTAAGATTTTTGGGTACTAGATGGTAGGATAATTTTGGCTTACAATTCTTCAAACGTTCAAATTTCCAATGCTAAGATGTTTGACCAATTGATTTGTTTTGCATTTCTTTTTTTTTGGGTTTTAGATCTTGTTGAAATTACTATTGTTTATGCAGCTAACTTCCCTTTCTAAAGAGTCAAGCTATGGGAAGACTTAAGAAGGATTCATTAAAATATTCAAAGGCTTTGGATCTTAATAGGAGACTTCAACGGTATCCTTAACCTCAATGAAGCTGCAGGTACCAGAATAAATCTAAAGAACCTTACCAAGGTGCTACGCTATATTGTTAATCAGAAAGGGGTGATTGATTTAAGTTTTATAGGATAGCTCCACACTTGGTGCAATGGACAACAAGGTGATTGGTTGATCAGGAAAAAGCTCGATAGAGCCATGGTGAGCCATGAGTGGTTTAACAAGTTTCCTGCTAGCTTTGCCAACTTTGGGTCTTCTGTTTGCTCAAACTATTCTTCCATTGAAATTACTCAATTAAATGCTTGTTCTCCTCCTAAAGCCCCTTCTAGGTTTCTTAACTTTGTCTCCAAATTTGAAGGATTTGTAGAAGTGGTAAGGAATGGTATGGAGGTTTCAGTTTTTGGATGTAAGAGTTTTCAATTAATGAGAAAGCTTAAAGTAATAAGAGATGGAGTTAAAGATCTTTAAAGGAAAGCTTGTCCAAGTACTGAGATTGACCTAAAATTAGCTAGGGAAAGCCTCAAATTAGCTAAGGGATAATGTTATCAAGACTCTTACAATCTAAACTTAAGAGCTTTTGAAGCTTAAGCTCTAAGTCTTGACAACTCAGCACTTCAATTCTATAACTCCTTTCTCAAACAAAGGGAAAGGGTCAATTGGCGTAAAGGTTGATGGTAACTTTAAATTTTTCTATAACTCAATATTGGCAAGAAGAATTATTAATAAGGTTTTAGCTTTAATGGATGTGGATAAATAATTATGCAAAGAACAAGTGAGAACAGGGACTACTGCACTCAACTACTATAAGAACCTCCTGGAACAAAGCTCTAATAACTCATTTTCTATGGCTGACCTTTCCTATTTCATTGATTCTCCTCTTGACCAGGTTGTTCAAGATCACTTATCCATGCCTTTCTCCAATCAGGAAATCAAGGAAGCACTATTTAGTCTTAATCCTAACAAATCTCTAGGGCCAGATGGGTATGATGCTTTCTTCTTCCAAATTTCCTGGGATCATATTAGTGAATTGGTAATACCAACAGTCCAGGAATTCTTCTCTTCTAAGAAAATGCTAAGGAAACCCAATAGGACGCATATTTTCCTTGTTCCCAAGACGAAGAATCTAAATATAATGGCTGATTTTCCTCCTATATCATACCGCAACACAGTTTATATGGTTATTTCTAAGATCATGGCATGTAGATTAAAGGGCGCACTTATTCATGTAATCGATCCAACCTAGGGTACTTTTATAACAAGGAAAACTTTGAGTGATAATATTATACTAGTTTTAGAATCATTTAAGGATTATGACGCCAAGGCTTTTTTACAAAGTTGTTCTATAAAAATTGACTTCTCTAAGACCTTTGACCTGGTAGAATGGAGTTTTATTTTCAATGGGTCAAGGGCATTTGATTTTCTTCATACTTTTGTTGGTGGATCAAGTTGTATTACTACTACCTTCTATAGTGTATTGGTGAATGGATCGTCCTCTAAGTTCTTTTATGGTGCTAAGGGACTAAGACAAGGTGATCCCTTATCTCCTTACCTCTTCACCATAGTAATGAAAATTCTTATAAGGTTAATAACTTGGAGGATAAATTCCTCAGGATCCTTTAAGCTCCATCATAAGTGAAAAGGACTAAGGGTCAACAATTTAGTGTTTACGGATGACCTAATGATATGTTTTGTACAAATCCTACATTCTTACAATTACTGGTCAATTTACTCAATCATATTTCTAGAATCTTTGTCCTAGTAGTTAAGCTGGAAAACAGTAAGATTTATATGTCCTTTGATGTATTCGATGTAGCTTTGATGAGTAGTATATCTAACCTTAACATCCACCTTGCTCCTTTTAAGTACTTCGGAGTACCTATAACCAATAAGAAACCTAGGTATGTAGATTACCTAACTTTGTTTAAATTTATGAAAGATAAAATTAATTCATGAAAAAACATGTTTCTCTCTAGTTCTGGCAACCTTCGGTTAATTTCCTCTATACTACGAAATATTCACATACATTAAAGCTCTCACTTAATGAAAAGAAAGGAGAAGAAAAAAAACTTTCTAAGAATGAAGAAGGATATCTTGAGGAAGAAGAGAAGAACAAAACTTCATTTATTCGTTCCAACTTTTTCTGTACAAGTGTGGGGGTATTTATAAAGTTATGCTACTGAATTTGTTACAACAAAAAAAATTTGTTACATATTTTGCGGTAGCAGAAAATCTGCTGTAACCTCCTCTGTCCTTTCCTAGAATCTGTTTTGCGTCATGCTTCTTGAACAGAATATGTTGGTAATTCTGTTGACAACAAAACATCATCGTTTAAGTGTTCCTCCAATATGCATAACACGACGTCATTGCTTTTATTTACCCTTTCTTTAATACTACGTCGCTTTGTTCTCTCATTTCTTCATGCACGTCTGAACTGCAAATGAAGTCAGAGGCATATGTGAGCTTTGAGACCTCCCTGCAAGATGGAGAGTATTGGTTCTCAACTCCCATCTTGGATAAAAGAAGATGATGAGTAGATGCAGGTAGAGCTTTTGTAAAAATATCTGCCAAATGATGATGACTTGAGATGGGAAGAAGATGTATCAAACCTTGTTGTATCTTTTCCCGAACCAGATGACAATCCATTTCTATATGCTTTCTTCGTTCATGAAAAACTGAGTTTTTAGCTATGTGTATGGCGGACTAATTGTCACAGTAGATTGGAATAGGTTTAGTAAGTGCAACGCCAAAATCTCTAAACAGGTCATGCATCCATTGGACTTCACAAGCTAGTGATGCTAATGCTCTGTATTCTGCTTCTGCTGAGGAACTTGAGAATGTGGTTTGCTTCTTTGCCCTCTAGCTAATGAGAGAACGTCCAATAAATACACAATAGCCTGTGATAGACTTTCTAGTGTCTGTGCATGATTCTCAGTCTGAGCTTGAAAATCCTTGCAGCTTCACTTCTGTCTTTGCAGGATAAAACAATCCCTGTCCAGGATTGGCTTTTATATACCTCAGTACTCTGTGGGTAGCCTTCATATGATCTTCACTTGGAGAAGTCAAAAATTGTGAAAGTTGTTAGACTGCAAATGTTAAATCAGGGCGAGTAGTGGTTAGATACAACAATCTTCCAATCAAGCATCTATAACTTCTGATATCTATCAGAGGTTTTCTTGAATTGGAGGACAGTTTTAAATTAACCATCATGGGTGTGTGCAGAGGTTTACTGCTAAGGAAACCAGTCTCCTTCAGTATCTCCATGGCATATTTCCTTTGATTCAGGTTGATTCCTTTGTTTGAACGAATGATTTCTAATCCAAAGAAGTATTTCAGCTCACCAACATCTTTGATCCGAAAGTTGAAATCCAAGAATTGATTGATGCAATTTACTGCGTTGATATCAACCACTGCCATGTCGTCCACGTAAACTAGCAGAATCACATGGCTTCTTGGGGTCTTGTGATTGAATACAGAAGGATCTGAAGCAGCAGCTGAGAAACCTTGACTTGTGAGTGCCTCTGAAAGCTTTGCAAACCAGTGACGACTTGCTTGTTTTAGCCCATACAAAGACTTGTTTAACTCACACACTTTCCCTTTATATGAACATTCAAAACCTTGAGGAATCTCTATATACACTTCTTCATTCAGATCTCCATGCAAGAAGGCGTTATTAATGTCCATTTGTTCCAAATACCACCCTTTAGCAGCTGCAAGAGCAAGTAATGTTCTTAGTGTTGTCATTTTTTCAACTGGAGAAAATGTTTCCAGGAAGTCAAGTCCTTCTTGTTTTGTATATCCTTTGGTTACCAAACGTGCTTTGTATCTTTCAACTGAACCATCTGACCTGTACTTTATCATGTAGACCCACTTGCATCCCACTGTGCTTTTCTCTTTTGGTAGGTCTTTGATTTCCCAGGTATTGTTTTGTTGCAAGGCAGCAAGCTCATCCTGAATAGCTTTTCTCCAACATTCTAACTTAATAGCTTGGTTATAGGTTTTAGGTTCATAAAGAGTGGTAATGGATGAGCAAAATTGTTGTTAAGCTATAGGTAAGTGGTCATAAGATAAAACAGTGGATAGGGTATGAGGAGTATCTAAAGAATAATACCTCCAATCCTAAAAGTCTTGACCAAGCTGCCCAACACAGTTCTCACGATGGTAGTCATTAAGATAAGCAGGTGGTTTTCTTGCTCTAGTTGACCGTCTGAGGTCTTGTACTGATATTTCTAATGGCAAGGTGTTTGTGTCATAAGTTTCAGGTTCTGATGAAGAAGTATTTGTCTGTGGTGGTGGTGTAAAAAGATCAACATATTCTGCAGTACAAGAAGGAAGTATGGGCTATAGAATTGCTTTTATGTCTTTGAAGGGAAAAATTGTTTCATCAAAGGTTACATGTCTTGATAAGAAGAATTCTTGTTTATGCAAGTCAAAGAGTTTGTATCCTTTTATTCCATGAGGGTATACAACAAAAATACATTTTCGTGCTCTAGCATCAAAATTTTTTCTGTTCCGTTTGAGTGTGGATGCAAAACACAAGCAACCAAAAACTCTGAGATGTGAAAGATTGGGAAGCTTTGAGTAGAGTTTTTCAAAAGGTGTTTTATTTTCAAGGACTGGTGTTAGTGTTTTGTTAATGAGATACACAGCATGACTAATGCACTCTTTCTAGAAGTTGACAGGTAAATGTGTTTGGAATAGCAAGGCTCGAGCTACATTAAGCAAATTTTGGTGTTTTCTTTCAACAATACCATTTTGTTTAGGAGTTTCAACACAAGAATTTTGATGTATGATGCCATGAACTGAATAGTAATTACTCAACTTGAATTCATGTGCTTAATCTGTTCGGATTACTTTGACTGTAGAATCAAATTGGTTCTTAACCAGATTGCAAAAGTGTGGAATGAGGTTTTGAACTTCTGATTTTTTTCAGGTAACTCTGGAATAATCATCTACTATGGTGAGGAAATAACGATGTCCTGAAAAAGATGGAACTGAATTTGGACCCCAAAAATCCATGTGAATCAATTCAAAGGGTTTTGAAACATAACTTTTACTCAAGGGAAAAGCAAGTTGCTTGTGCTTAGCGTAATGGCAAAAATCACACGTTTCAAAGCTTGGAACAGAAATGGAATTTTCATACTCCTTTAGTCTTTTGATGATAGAAATTAAGGAGTGTCCAAGTCTAAGATGCCAGATATTTGGTGTTGAAACTGACGTTGCAACAGTAGGGATTGACAGTCTTGGTTTAGTGAGGAAGTAGAGACTATTGTGTTATTTAGATTGTCCAAGGGTCTTCCAGTCCTGAAGGTCCTGTATAACACAAAGGTTGGATTTGAAAAATGGACAATATGGAGAAGCTGAGGTTAGTTTGCTGACTGATATCAAGTTAAAACTGAAGGAAGGAACAAGCAAAACATGATGCAATGTCAAAGTGCTTGACACTTCTACTCTTCCAATGTGTGTGGCAAGAGTTTTTGTGAATTTGGTAGGTGAACAAAAATGTTTTCAACAAGTTTGTAATCTTTGAAGAATTTTTCTGAGCAAGTTATGTGATCAGTGGCTCCAGTGTCTAGAATCCAACTGTTAGGTGACAAACTATTACCTAAACATTCTGGTGTTGGATTGAAGGCTACTGTCAATGCATTGACATAGTTGTTACTAGAGGTGCCAACTTCCTTTGTAGATCCTCCAGTTCCTTGCACCAAGTCTATAAGATGTTTGTATTGCTCTTGCATCATAACACCATCTTCTTCTTTTTTCACTTGACCAAACTCTGATCCCTTTTTTGCATTCCTACTTGCTGTAGCATTGATGACAGTCTTTAGTTTGGATTTATATCCTTGGGGGTAACCATGCTTCTTGAAGCATTTGTCAATTGTATGTCCATGATTTCCACAATAAGTGCAGTATGGCCTCTTCCAATTATTGTTGAAATTCTTCTTCTGTGAGCTCCCTAAGTTTTGAAGTGAATTCACTAGACTTCCTTTAACTAGGAATGCATTAGTTTCAATTTGTTCAATAGCATTTGACTGAAGGCCAAATTGTCTTTCCTACTGAACAACTAGAGCAAAAATTTTGTTGATGGGAGGCAAGGGATCCATCAACATTAGGTTAGATCTGACAGTTGCATAAGTTTCATTAAGCCCTTTCAAGAATCTTATGGCATAATCAGTTTCAAAGATGTTTCTTATTCTATTTGACAAATTGTAGCCGCATTATCAACACAAATACAAGTAGGAATTGGCCTCAGATTATTCAATTCATCCCAAACTATCTTAAGGCGAGTGAAGTAATCAATGACAGTGCTAGTGCCTTGTTTTAGGCTGTAAATTTCTTCTTGTAAGTTAGAAATTCTGACAAACCTATCGTTTATATCCTTCCATACCTCATATGCACTATCTATCCATATCACAGATTGTGAAATAGAAGAGCTCACGGAATGCAATATCCAAGAATGAATAAGAGTGTTGCATCTTTCCCATGCTGGTAGAAGAGGATTTGCAGGTGTTGGCTTCAATATGGAACCATCAATAAAGGGCAGTTTATTCTTTGACTGAAGTGTCATCTTTATGACACGATGCCATGAATGATAATTTGTATCTGTGAGTGGAGGAGTAACAAGGACCAAACTGGGATTTTCTGAAGGATGAATGAAGTAGGGACTAGAGGGTTGCTCATGAAGAGGAACAAGAGATGCTATAGGTAAGGTTGATGGATTTTCAACTGCAGTTCCTCTACTACTACTTCATCATCATCATCATCACACCCAGTCTGAAGTCCCGCAATAAAGCAAGGTCTGGGGAGGTCTGATAATAAGCAGCCTTACCCCTACATAGTAGAGCGGTTGTTTCCAGTAGACCCACAATGCAGATGTGACAATAAAGGAGTAAAGAGTAAATAGGTAAAACTTGCACGCTGAAAGATTATATAAATAACATTACAATAAATACATAAATAAATAAAAATAAAATGACCAAAGGATATACCTGATATGGTGTCCAGATCTGCTAGTACCTGAAAACTAAAAAAATAAACAAAAGATATACCTGATATGGTGTCCAGATCTGCTAGTACCTGAAAATTAAAAAAATAAACAAAAGATATACCTGATATGGTGTCCAGATCTGCTAGTACCTGATAAGCTGCCAAGTCCAGCTCTTTTTGTCTCTAGTCAAGCTAGGAGTCCTTGCTCAGAAACCCTGAGGGTATGACAATCCTACGGTTTCAGACAGCCTCGTGAGATCTTTCCCCGTACACCTCTCCTGAACAGCCAAGTTGTAGGCCCGAAAGCCTTATCCAAGCCTTACCACTAAAAAAGACAGAAAGGACATAGAGTTGTTGGTCTTCCTACAAGGTACCTACGTAACGCGAGCCTTAAAGTAGACCTCTCTTGATAACTTACTCAACTGTTTTAGTGAACATTAAAGGTTATCCTTTATCCTTATCCGATCACGCCAGACTTTTCTATTTCTAGCCACTACCTCAGTAAGGGCCAAGTCTGACATATCTTTCTTGATCACTTCCTTCCAATTCTTGTATGGCCTCCCTTTTTGCCTTTTGTAGTCACTAATGGTTATTTTCTCACAGTGTCATACCGGAGCATCAGAGGGCCTCTTGCACACATGCCTAAACTACCTAAGCCTGGTCTCTCTCAACTTGTCGGCAATACTAGCCACCTGTAGTTTGTCTCTCACCACACGATTCTGGACCTTATCTCTTTTTGTAATGTCACACATCCACCGAAGCATACGCATTTCTGCTACCAACAACTGTCTTGTATGTCTAAGTTTGACGGGCTAACACTCTGCCCCATATAACATGATTGGCCGAATCACCATTTTATAAAACTTCCCTTTGAGTTTTAAAGGAATATTTCTATCACATAAGACCCCCGATGCGCTTTGCCATTTGACCCACCCAAATCTAATACGATGTACTATATCGGCATCGATATTACCATCTCTCTAAATGATGGACCCGAGATATTTAAAACTCGATTTTTGTGATATGACGTTAGTACCAATTGCTACCACCTCCTTATGTACCATCTGCCTTCCCGAAAAGTTGCATTCTAAATACTCCATCTTAGTCCTACTCATTCTAAAACCTTTCGATTCTAACGTGTCTCTCTAACATTTTAACTTGAAATTAACCCCCTCCTTGGTCTCATCCACCAGGACAATATCGTTTGCAAATAACATACACCAAGGTACCTCTCTTTGAATATGTTTGATAAGTTCATCTAACACTAATGTGAACAAAAAAGGGCTTAAAGCGGAGCCTTGGTGTAGTCCAACACTAATAGAAAATGCTTCTGTTTCACCCCTATCGTCCTTATACTAGTCAATGCTCCTTCATACATATCTTTAAGTACTTTGATATAAGTCCCAGGAATGCCCTTTGCCTCCAAACACCTCCATAAGAGTTCCCTAAGAACCTTGTCATACGCCTTCTCTAAATCAATAAAAACTATATGCAAATCTCGTTTTCGTTTCCTGTAGCATTCCATTAGTCTACGGAGTAGATGTATTGCTTCTGTCGTGGACCTACCAGGCATAAATCCAAATTGGTTGGTCGATATAGAAGCAGCTCTTCGGACTCTCTTTTCAATTACCTTCTCCTACAGCTTCATGGTGTGACTTAGTAATTTAATGCCTCTATAGTTATGACAGTGTTGGATGTCCCCTTTGGCCTTATATAAGGGGATCAACCTCCTCAATCTCCATTCATCCAGCATTTTGGCTGACTCGAGGATCACATTAAAGAGCTGAACTAACCACTCAATACCGACAACTCCTATCCACTTCCATACTTATATAGGGATCTCATCCAGCCTTACGGCCCTTCCACTCCCCATCTCCCTCAAAACCTTTGTAATTTCTCCCCTCGTGACCCTTTCACATGAGGGCGCGTTAAGAAAATGCTCCAACACAGAAGGTTCACCTAACTCTATGCTGAGCAATATGCCTTCGTTATACAGGCCATAAAAGTATCTCTGTCATCTCCTCTTGATGGCTTGGGCCTCCATGAGTACCTGTCTTGCTTCATCTCGTATACAGTAGACTTGGTTGAAATCCTTTGTCTTACGTGCCCTATCTCGTGCTAGCTTGAAAATTTTTTGTGCTCCTTTGAACGTATCTAAATCCCTGTACATAATCTTGTATGCTTCTCCTTTAGCCACTGAAATTGTCTTCTTTGCCTTCTGCTTTGTCAGTCTATACCTTATTCTATTAGTTTCCGACTCCACCTCTGTTGTACTTGCTAAAAGATCTTTAAAAGCACTCTTTTTGGCCTTTACCATCCCTTGGACCTCGTCCAACCACCACCAAGATTCCATTCGCCTGCCCCCTGCCCTTTAGATACTCCTAGGAGTTTTGTGGCATTTTCTCTCACTACGGGGGCTACTCCCTCCCACATCTGATTAGCATCCCCTCTCACAGACCATATTGTATTATACCAATTTTGAGTCTTGAATTGTTCCGCCATGTCCCCTTTTATCCTCCACCATCTAATTTTACGACATAGTTTAGTAGATTGTTGTGACCTCCATCCCTTAATACCTAGATCCAAAACTAACAATTTATGCTGGGTTGATAAGCATGCGGCCGGAAGCAATTTGCAATCCTTGCACCATGATCTGACTCTTTTCCTGACAAGGAGATAAACAATTTGCGTCTTGGTCATGCTACGCTGAAACGTCACCAAGTGTGCATTGTTTTTCTTAAATAAGGAATTTGCTATCATTAACTCATACGCTATAGCCATGTCCAATAAATCAGTCCCACTATCATTTCTAGTGCCATGTTCGAAGCCCCATAAATCCCTGTATATTCGTCTGAAACAGCCCCTATATGCCCATTAAAATCACCTCCTAGGATAATCTGCTCAGTATTAGAGATTTGTAGAAGCACCCCATCCAGCGCCGCCCAGAATAGACATTTTTGTTGTACGTATAAACTAGCTTGAGGTGAATAGGCACACACTACATTGAGAACCACATTGCTAAAAACAATTTTTTCCACCATAATCCTATCATTGACCCTTGTGATCCCCACTACCTAGTTTATAAGTTCCTTAACCTCTAAGATACCTACTCCATTCTACTTCCACGTACTTCCCGAGTACCATAGTTTGAATC
>JANQAP020000109.1:1080916-1096683 GCA_026874005.2 Erythroxylum coriaceum
ATGAAGTCTTGTTTGGTGTAAAAGGAACCAACCCATTAAGTGTGATCGGCAGCCCTAAATGTACATCTGAACGAAAACAAAGAAAGGTGTCAAATACAAGGAAAAATGGAAACAAGAAAAGAGGATGTGAGAGCTGTGGGAGATTTGTAAGCAAGCTACACAGATCTGTAAAGATCGACGACTTACTTGGTTGAGGGATGTGAGAGCTGTGAGAGATGGAAGGTAAGAGTGAGGAAAGGAAGAAGCATCTGGAAACGAGAAATGAGTAGGTAGCGAGTAAAGGCAAAAGTAAGGGCAAAATTGACATTAAAGCAAATGTTATTAGGTTATTACCCGAAACGCTCCTTACAAGGAGCTTCTGAAATTTCAGCTGGTTGGGTTGAATTAGCCAACCCAACTAGCCAACAACCAAATAAAGTCAATCAGTTGATTTTGGTCAATCAGTTAAAAAATAGCTGATCAGCTAACAACCAAACATGCCCTTAATTTCTCCCGTGAATAAGTGGATTTTCCCAGCTAAAAATGGTCCATTGAGTTGTTTATAGATGAGAAAAGGTTTATAGTCATAGTTCTTAAGGCATGGTAAGTAACTGGAAAATATTATTACCTCTTGGAGCTCTTGCATCAATTTTTCAATGTTAAAAAATTTGGGATTTAGTCAGCATTTCTGGCCGCTCGTAAGACAATCCAAGATGGTGGAGGGGTAAACTGTATGGTTGGCTATACGGTTGAATTTTACGTTAAGGTGAAAATCACTTTGTAATACTACAAATTTCTTGATTCCAATTACTAAACTTCAAGGTACAAGTGATTTTTTCTTCAAACAAAAGAATATAGTATTTATTTTAGATTTTGCTTCATTTATTATGTTTGGTTTAAGGAAAGTTGGGTTAGAGATGAGAATGGAAGCATAGATAGATATGCTTAGAGCCTAGTCAATGGGATGTGAGCAAACAAGGACCAAATTATATAAACAAAATCGACTCTTCTTCTAGTGTGTGTTCTCTTTCAGTCTACATTTGCATAACAAATGACTGCAATGGGACGACTACTTGTTCCAATTAACATTTTCTAACTAACATTCATATAACAATATGCTTGCTTTGTGTTTCCTTCCTTAAAGTCATGTGAGTTCATTATGATCATTGGAAGTGGACAAAATATTAAGAACTGCACTTAGCAGCTTTTGAGGCTTTTTTTTAATTCAAACTAAATGCCTATTTTAGAATCTATATATAGGACCAGACTCGGAAACTCCTACATTTGTAAGAAACAAGCATTATTTGGTGTGATGAACAGAGATTTATTTTCAAGTCATTGATCTCGTTCTCTTGCTCAGTTTCATAATGATTGGGGGTGCATTCCGTATCGCAAGTTTCTTTGAATGAAATATACCTCCAGGCGCACAAGATTATCTACCTATTGAATTGTTTGAATGAGCATCCCCAAAGCATGTCAGGAATTGTTATATATTAATTGCACCTGTTCATTAGTTGGTTATAGTCCATTGCATCATTTGTATGCACAATACATGTAAACATCGAGGATGGATGATTAACCGGTTTGCATTCAACTTGCAGGTTGTAGTTTATTAGGCAACGTATATATGTATATCTATATGTATCTCTTATGTATATCTTTTTGGTATATTCTAGAGATTGTTACGGTGATAGTTTCCTTCTTATTCACAAACATTTTGTTGTATATAATTTCTATTCCTATGTTAATGAAGGCAGACACATTAACCCTCAAATCTTGTCATGGTAACAGAGCCACCTTATGACTAGGGTTAAAAAAAAAAGAAAAGCGACAAAATTACGTAGGAGCTAAACACAAAGTGTCGACGATGTCAAAGAAAAGAGAGAACACTCACCAAATAACCGGTGGTGATAGTGGCAAAAAAGAGGAGCAACAACGAAAAATCAACGATCCATTGTCTCCCTATTTCTTGCACAACTCAGAGATACCCGATTTGAATGTGTGTGGAGTCACTCTTAAAAGTGAGTCAAATTATCGTAAATGGGCTACGACTATAAAAAATTTTCTCCAAGCAAAACGGAAACTATTGGTTTTCTTAATGGGACAATAAAACAACCTATCAATAATGCAGAAGATTTGGAGGATTGGTTTAGTGTGAACTCTATGTTGGTAGGATGGATTATGACCTTTGTTGATAGTGGCTTGCAATCTAATATAACATATATGGATAGTGTGTGTGAATTGTGGGATGATCTGAAAATTAAATTTGATGTTGGAGATGCAATGCGTGTGCATGAGTTGAAAGAGGCCATAGGAAATTGCAAACAAACGAGTCAAACCGTAACTAGTTATTATGGTCATTTGAAAGCTTTATGGGATGAGTATGATGGTTTTTGTAACATACCTCAGTGTACTTGTAGGGGATGCTCTTGTAACTTGGCAAAACAGTACTTGGAAAAGGTTGAAATTAAGAAAATTCATGAATTTTTATTGGGACTTGATGGAGTCATCTTTGGTAGCCTTCAAATAAATATCTTGAGTATGGAACCACTCCCATCTCTCAGCAAGACATGTCAAATGGTGATTAAGGAGGAACAATATAAGAACATGAGTCGAGTCCCAGAAGAAAGGGCTAAAGTCGTGGCCTTTGTTGTGCAAGGAGGACCAGGCTATGGTGGTTCTATGACAGGGGGAGACAAGGAGAAGGTGAGTTGTACCTACTGTAAAAAGGATGTTCATAATGAGTCAAATTGCTTCAAACTCACGGGTAAATACTTGGATTGGTGGTTTAATAATGGGTGTGACAGAGGTCGTGGGAGCAAAACTAGCGGGCAAGGCTGAGGACGAGGAGGTTCGAGCCCACAAGGCATTGTGGCAAACGTTGTCTAGTTTGCAGGCCCAACGGCAGGACCTGGGAATAGTCATGGGGAGTCTGTTGCATTACCAATGCTAGCACCCGTGCTCACCCAAAACCAACGGAACGTGTTCCTTGCTATGTCAACTAAAGTAAGCAGTCCTCTGGCCTTGAAAAATTGATAGGTATGAACACTTCCGAAGATTGGCTTCTCAATACAGGAGCTTCTTCTTATATGACCGGCTCCAAGTCTTGTTTGTATAACTTGACTAAATTGCCAGCTTGGTCGGTCACTTTGCGACTGGTGAAATTACAAACGCTACCCATATTGGTAGTGTGAATTTGGGTGATGATGTTTGGTTGTACAATGTGTTTTATATGCCAAGCCTTACTTGTAACTTGATTTCGGTGGGTAGACTCATTGATATGTTGAATTGTTTTGTCATATTTACTGAAAATCTAAAAGGATGTAGTTTTGCACAAACTATGAATCAGTCACAATAGCTATAGATTTTCTGAGAAATGCGAAACAAAAAAATCAAATATAGAATGAACAAATCAACACCTGAGATTTGGTAGCGTCGTTTGGCACACCTTGCCTATATTTGTGGAGCCCTCACCTAGCTTAAACACTTTCACTTGTGATACAACAATAGTTTTATTCAAGGCATTACAAAGTCGAGTCACCCAACTTTTGACACTATCCCTTGTCCTCACAACTCGTGAAAGTAAATCACTCCCAATAACATGATCACTTCGTACTAACCTCAGTAGAGGATTTTCTTAACAATTTTTGACAATACATATAAAAAGTAAACAACTCAAGTGATTGAAACAATAAAGGACATAAATAAGAAAACAACTCCCCTGAAAATGCCGCTTCATCAACGAAAAAATAGAAAGTTGTCCACCAAGAAATCTGCTGTGAGCCTTCGATAATGTCATTGAGATATCCCACACATAGTAGCCATGAAAACTCAATAAAACACTAACGTTTATCACCGAAACCTCAAAACAAAAGAGTTGCAAACCCACGAAAATTGTTGAATGTTTTTCAGCCAAAATCACACCAAGACAGCCCGAAAACAATTACATAATAAATAGAAAACGTAGCTGCTCAATAATGACAGATAGGTAGTGTAATGTTCACAAAAACAGAGAAAACGTAGCTGCTATATGCTCATCAATTGGCTACTTATTTTTCTCTAACAAAAATTCTATTGTCTTACTTAGCAATTGATCTGCAAGAGTCCACATGCACAACAACAAAAATCAATGGATAAATGTCACACAATGGACTGCATTCAAACAAAAAAACTACTGTGTATTTTTTTAATCTGTCACTTAAAGCTCACACAACACACCATAACCTAAAAGTCGATGAATGGATTTAAAATGATAGACTCCATATAAAACAAAAGTTTGTTGCCAACCATATAAGTTATATCTGCAATATCTCCCAAAAATAGAAGCACAAAATCAATGATGGATTAAGTGTTTATACAACTGTACACACACCAAAAACTTCTGCACATTTTTCCTCTAAAATAAAGGTTATACAGTTCTCCAAAAATCCATGTTATTCATATGAAACATAACAACAAAGATTGCTCAAAATCACTAAAATTGCAGTTGCTAAAGATAGCTTGGATTACCAGAAATACAACTACCTTACATGACCACAATCACCAAAATAAGCTTCCAAAGATAGTTCCAAAATCACCAAAAAATCTGCACATGTTCCTTATTAAGATATGGTGATTTTATCCCATATAAATCCTATCCTTATGAGGATTTTATTCTTCACACAAGAGTCCCATATAAGAAAGATAACTTAGTATAGTGAAATTCCAAAGATGTCTAACTTTGTCCAATTACAAATAATTCACAAAATCAATTAAGAAGATAGCTTAGGACATATCTTAACATTTACTAACAAGTTTTGCTTGATACATGACCACACTTCGAGGATGCTAATTGGAGAGGGAGAGTGATGGGGTGGGTCTACTATGTTAATGGTGTAAGGACCACTCATGCACATTAGATTACAGGAGTGTATCCATTTGAGTTGTGGCACAAGTGAATGGGCCATCCTTCCTTTAAAATAATTCGTATGCTTCCGAATTTAGTTGATTGTGGTGGTAGTCATGGACTCAATAAATTTTATGATACTTGTATGTTGGAAAAACAAACAATAGATGCTTTTTCTATGAGTAGTAGTTGTGTTTTTGAACCTTTTGAATTAATGAATTGTGATGTTTAGGGTGTGTATAAAATTTCCTCTTCTTGTAGTGCTCATTATTTTTTAACTAATGTGGATGATTTTTCTCGAGGTGTGTGGATTTATTTGATGGTTGAAAAAAGTTAGGTTCCCCATCTTATTAAAGATTTTTGCGTAATGAACCAAACAAAGTTTGATAAATGAGTGAAAATTGTTAAAAGTGACAATGACAACGAATTTAAGCCACTGTGAACATTCTTTGCTGAACATGGTTTTAAACCTCTTGTGTTGATACTCCACCACAACATGTGCGGGTTGAAGGGAAACACAGACACATACTAGAAATAGCTCAAGCTTTAGGTTTTCAAGCACACCTTCCTCATAAATTTTGGGGTGAGTGCATTCTTATGGTTGGCTATCTAATTAATCGAACTCCATCTACTTTTAATCAAGGAAAGATTCCTTATGAAATGTTGCATGGCATACCTCTTTATAATCATATTCGAGTTTTTGGGTGTTTGTGTTATGATCATTACTGAGATAGAGCACGAGACAAATTTGGTACTCGGAGTCGCAAATGTGTCTTTTTGGGTTGCTCACATAGACAAAAAATGTTGGAAGGTGTTTGATCTCAAAAGTGAATGACACTTTGTCTCCCGTGATTTTTGCTTTGATGAGACATGTTTTCCCTTTAAGCAGCTAGTGTCTCTTTCCTCTTCTACTTCATAGCCTACTACAGGCCTTTCACTTGACCTATTATGTCACTATATGGATAATAATTGGGGAGTTAATCCTGTGGAGTCCATGGAGTGTGCTTCCACTCATCTCCCGTCTACTCTTTCTAATCCAAACTCATTTACTATAGCTCCATACAGCATTATAACCGACGCCGCTACCTTTGAAGGCTTCCCCATGGTGACATCAGATAGTTCTTACAGTACACTTTCTCTGGTAGCCACTGACTCCTTTGAGGTACATGGTCCGTTCCCACCTCTTCATTAGTGAACTCAGGTATCTTGAATCCGATTGCTTGTTATGTAAATTATTATATTTTTTTGCTCCACATTGTGCCTTCTTTGAAGCCATTTTCGTAGATGTCAAGCCTAAGATTATTGTGAAGCTGTTCGTGACCCTCGTTGGCGAGAGGAAATGTGCAAAGAGATTAAGGCTCTTGAACAAAGTGGCATATGGACTATTAAGGACTTTCCCCCTGGTAAGAGCGCCATCAGCTATAAATGGATCTACAAAATTAAGTATCATTCTTGTCCATTTTCCATACTAAGGGTTAGGACCCTAGACCATTATACATAGGAAATAACATTGAGAATTTATGAAATTCATTCCATACACATGCATACCATTAGCATACACACATGAATTATGATTTTGTACACATTACAAAGATTGTTTGTATACTCAATTGACATATTCTGAGGTATGAAAGATTTAAAATGATAGTGATATGATTATGTATTGTTTATGTTTTGAATTTTGGTTAGATGAAGTACAATTAGTAAATTGGAATCAATTGTTAAAATCAGGAGATTTATGAATTAATGTGTACATTTAGACTAGGAAAAATGCTAAGTGGCAAGACAAATTGACACATCGTAGTAGAAATAAGTGACACGTGGCATTAGGATTTAGTGACAAATGGCTTAGATAAATGGATGAAAAATGGCTTGGAGATTGAGAGACTAATTATTAAGTGACATTGACACTCAACATACACTTAACTCACATGACACCCACATACTTAAAGACTATCTTTACTTTTGCTTTGCCAAGTGATCTCTTCTTCTTCTTTCTTCTCTCACTCACGACACTCTCACCCAACCCTCAACGTTGATTTTTGCTAACATCCTTCACTTTGCCACTCCAAATATTTTGTTGTTTTCTTCTTGTTGATGAAAACCCAACCTATTCTACCTTATAATGGTGATAATCGTGTAAGTTTGGAGAGCTAGGTTACTTGATGATTTGAGAAGGTTTTGATCGAAACAAGTAAGTAGAATATTTATCTTCATGGCTTGTTTTAATAGAAAAATTTACGATGAATGTTTAGGGGTGGATTGATAGTGAAAATGGTGTTTGATGAGTGTTAAAATATTGATGAATGAATGGATAACCTTGTGTTCTATTTTTGTATACATGACAAACAATAGTTTATGAATTGTTGTATGGATGATCTTGAGTTGGAATTAAGGTGAAATTGATGAGGAATATAGGTAAAATTGATGAACTATTAAAAAGATGTGTTGGATGTAGTATGTAAGGTTAAAATCTAGAAAATTTTGAAGGAAATGGATGATAAATTTTCAGATGACTCATCCCACGATCATGGGAAGGCCTCTACGATTGTAGGAAATGTATTGAAAACGAGATTTTCTCTTTTGAGTGATTATTGAACCAACTAAGGATAAGTTACTTTACTTTGGTGTATTTAGACTTGATTGAGGCTTGAAATAAACCTAGTTTGATGCTTGATTAATTGGTTAAAATGTTTGATATGTTTAGATTGTTGATTGATGTTATAACTTAAGAAAGGATTGTTTTTTGATATCAATGTATCAAATATCTGGAATTTATGAGTATTAAAGGAATAAGGTGTTCTTAGGAATGAAAATGTGATCCAAAGGATATGAGTAAGAAGTATTAAATATGAATGAATGAGAATTCAGATATTGTGTGATTTTATGATCTAGAAAAGGATTGATGAATGTATGATTGATGAATTTAGAATAATCAAGTTTACTTAAGGTGTAAACCTAATTGCAAACTAGTTATATCTAAGTTATGATGTATAAATAGTTAAGATTCGTGATTAAGGACACATACTCGAGGAAAGTCAATTGAGCATGCATTGAACATAACACATATACATATGCATGATTGAATATTTATGTGCTCGATCAACTTAGTATTGTGTAAAATATGTGTGTATTGCATGATTTTAGAAACACAAATTGAACGCTGGCATCTAGACATTGCCAGGTCGTCACAGTAATAGCTAATCTGGAGCATACTGTAAGTTAACCTAGATGTTTTCTCACTATGATTGATTTTTTTCTGTTTAGATTTCAATTATTGATCTATTATAGAAATGATTTTGATATTTTCAGACATTGATGGTATGAGCAGTTCGATATTCGGGAATGTATTGGGAGTGTTTCCTAATTGTATACGAATATGGAATTGGGAGTGTTTCCTAATTGTATGTGAATATGGAAAAATATATGTACTCAAGTAAATGTTGAATGCCGGACAGAGATCCGATGAATATGTAAAAATGACTGTGCATAATGAATAAAAGTGATTGATAGCATATTTGTGAAATGATGCATTTCATCATATTGTTATACATGATCAGATAAAGGAGTTGTGACTGGAGTGACCAATGAAAAAGAGCTTAAAGCTCAAAATTGTGCACAAAGAGCCATAGGCTTAGTTATTAATGATCCCGGTATCCACAAATGGTACGAGACACTATATGAAATGAGTCTGGTATCCACAACAGATACAGGACAGTAAAAAGGCGCTCGATCACATCAAAGTAAAAATGAAAGTGGAGTCACATGAGCATTTGAATTTATATATATTTTTACATGCATCATGTGAATAATGATGAAAGATTACTGAATTGTGTTGAAATAGTGATATGCTATGTTTGTGTAAATGTCGATGATATAAGTGTTTGAGATAAATGATTGGATTATTCTGAAATGTTTGTATGAACTGTTTGTAGTTTATGATGTTTTGTTGAGATTTGATATGATACATCTGTCGAATTGGAAATATAGTTGTGATATTCATGTTTTGACTGAGTGAGCACATCAAGGATGGTTCACTCACTGAGTTTACAAACTCATCAAAATTGCAAACGTTGATTTTCAAGTATGAGGGAGACATAACTTGTAAGGCAAACTAGTAGAAGTCTAGTTCGGTCAATTTTGGAAATCAAGAATGACTCAAAGGTCTGGTCAGCTGATATAATGAGAAGTTTAGATAGAATACTTTTGTATAGTTCCTCAGCTTATGTAGAACATCTTGGTAGTAAAAACTCTCAGATGCTTTTGGTAGTGTAAATATATGCACTACGAAGTGTAATGCTACAGTGTAAATTATGTTTGTGAATGAAATGGGAAAAGTTGATCTTTTGATTACTTATGTTCTATATGATGCCATAATAAGTGAATGTGATTGCTCTAACATGTCATTTTCATAGGGTATGTATCTTGAATGTCCTTTGGATATTCGGTCATATGCTTTATGGTAGTGGTGTGTTACAGGTTTTTGTTATTCAAGCATGGTTTAGCATCCATAGGAACATATAAGACATTTAGACATGATATATAGCGAGAGACTTATATAGTAATCGCGATTATTATTTATTATAGGTCATTCGCTATAAGAGATCAAGTTGTAGAATCAGTTGACCTAGAGTCTGTAGGAGCCAATAGTGAGTCTCCAGTACCTCGGTCTAACAAAAAATCTCAGAGAATTCCTGAGAGGAGAGAAAGGAGGTATGATAAACTTAGCAAGCAGGGGACTGTAGACTTCTATGGAAGTACAGACCCTACTAAGACAGAAGGTTGGTTAGAGAGAATAGAAAGGGTATTTGATAAGATGGACTGCGAGTCTGACTAGAGGTTTGACTACGTAATTTCGCTACTGCAAGGTCCAACTTATCAGTAGTGGAAGACTATTCCTGGCTATTCTGCCCGACCTTGTAGAGTGACATAGGAGGATTTTCTGAAGTTCTTCAAAGAGAACTATATGCCAAAGATCTACTTGGATAGGAAGATGAAGGAATTCCTATATCTGAAGCAGGACAATCTTACTGTAGCTAAATATAAGATATGATTTAATGAGTTAATGGGGTATGCTACTGCCTTGATTCTGACTGAGACAAATAAGTGCAGGCGATTTGAGGATAGACTGAATATGGAGATCAGAATGAGGTTAGCCACCACTAATTTGAGCAGTTTTACTGAATTGTGAGCTGCCTCAATCAGAATTAAACAATTACTGAAGGATGGACAAAGAGAATATCGGTAGAAGTTCAGAATGAAGAGATATGGTGAGTCTCAAGTTGATTCTGGCAAAAGATTTAGTAAAATCTAGAATAGATCATTTCGACCACCGACTAGATCGAGATAGTCAGGGTTTAGACCGAGAGATTGTTTTGCATAGGTTGGTGGTGGTAGAAGTCAAATATTAGGAGGGAAAACACAATAGATGCCTAGTTGTGAACATTGTGGAAAGAAATATGGTGGAAAATATTGGGAGCTTGCCTTCATTACGGCTTTTTTGAAGCATCAGATTAGAAATTGTCTCTCAAATTTCAGAGCACAGACTGGAATGAGAGGAGGATCAGTGATTGAGACAACTGTCTAACAGAGCATAGCTAGTGGATCAGGATAGAGGGGTAAAGGTAGAGGTAGAATAAGTTTAGCAGGTCCTAATGTTAGGACGGAGGTGCGAAGTAACCAACCATAGTCTCAGGCCAGGATCTATGCTATTACTAGACAAGAGGCCCAGAATTCCCCAGATGCTATTGTAGGTGTGTTAAATGTCTTTAATTTTGAGGCATTTGCATTATTAGATCCAGGATCTACACATTCATTTATCACACCATATCTAGCATCTAAACTGCATTGCGAGAGAGAGATGTTGAAATGTGACTTAGAAGTAAGTACACTGATAGGTAGTACTACAATGATTGGAGAAGTGTGTAAAGGGTGCATGGTTCGGGTTGATCAGGCGGAGTTGAAAGCCGATCTAATAGTGTTGTAGTTAAAGGAGATAGACCTTATTTTAGGTATAGACTGCCTTACTACATATAGGGTTGTGATGAATTACTAGACTAAGGAGGTGATTATTGAATCTCCCACTCAGCTGAGAGTGATATTTCGAGGTGTTCGTCAAGTAGTGCCAGCCACATTGATTTCATCAATGAGTGCTTTAAGACTTATTCGAGGTGGATGTGAGACTTATTTGGCCTATGTGATTGATACCCGAACCGAGCAGAAAAAACAAGATATTCCTATTGTTAGGAATTTCCTGGATGTGTTTTCTACTAAATTATTTAGTTTACCCCCAGATAGGGAGATAGAGTTTACTATTGACCTTATTCTAGATACTACTCCTATATGTATTCTTCCATATAGGATGACATCTGTGGAACTTAAAAAACTTAAGACCCAGTTGTAGGAGTTGTTAGATAAGGGTTTTATCAGACCTAGTGTGTAACTTTGGAGAGCTCCAGTTTTGTTTGGGAAAAAGAAGGATGGGACTTTGAGTTTGTGTATTGACTATAGGTAGTTGAATCAAGTGACAGTGAAGAATAAGTATCCTTTACCGAAAATAGACAATTTACTTAATCAATTATAGGGGCTTAAGTGTTTACTAAACTAAATTTGAGATCAGGGTACTATCAGTTGAAGATAGCAGAAGCTGATGTACCAAAGAGTGCATTCAGGTCCAGATATGGGCACTTTGAGTTTTTGGTGATGCCTTTTGGGTTGACAAATACTCTAGCAGCTTTTATAGCATTGATGAATAAGGTATTTCAACCTTACTTAGATCATTTTGTGATTGTATTCATTGATGATATTTTGGTGTATTCGAAGAGTAGAGAGGAACATTCTGAGCATTTAAGGTTAGTCTTACAAATAATGAGAGAGAAGTAATTGTATGCCAAGTTCAGTAAGTGTGAATTTTGGCTTGATCAAGTGGTATTCTTGGGTCATATAGTATCAGGATAGGATATACAGGTAGACCCAGGGAAAGTTGAGGCAATAATGAAGTGGGAAGCCCTGAGAAATATGTCTGAGATTTAAAGTTTTCTTAGACTATCAGGTTATTACAGGAGGTTTGTCGAGGGATTTTCTTTTTTCTCAACCCCTTTGACAAAGCTTCTGAGGAAGAATGTACCTTTCAAATAGACTGATGAATACCAAAGGAGTTTTGAGGAATTAAAACATCGATTAACTATAGCATCGGTGTTGACTATTCCATCTAAATCTAGAACTTATGTCATGTATAGTGATGCTTCACACCAGGGGTTAGGATGTGTTCTGATGTAGTATGGCAGAGTGATTGTATATGCATCGAGATAGTTAAGGTCTCATAAGTTCAACTATCTGGCTCATGATTTAGAACTTGCTGTAGTGATATATGCTTTGAAGATTTGGAGACATTATTTATATAGTGAGACGTTTCAGATATTCATATATCATAGAAGTTTGAGATATTTGTTGAATTAGAAGGAATTAAATATGAGACAAAGGCGATGGATTGAATTGCTTAAGATTATGATTGCACAATTGAGTATCAATCAGGTAAAGCTAATGTTATGGCTAATGCATTAAGCAGGAAATCAAATAGCAGTGTGGCATAATTTAGACATTGAGGTTACACAATCTAGTATAACTGAGAGCATTGAATGTTAAGTTAAAATTGAGGCAGAATGAAGTATTGTTAGCTACGTTGAAGCTTAGATCGATGTTACATGAAAGGATAAAAAAAGCTCAAAATAAGGATCTAGAATTAGTGAAGTTAATTGAGAAGTTGAAACAGAATCCGAAGTAGACATTATATGTACCTAATGTGGATGATCTAAAAAAAGAGATTTTGGAAGAAGCACATATAGCAGTCTATGCTATGCATGTTGGTACTAAGAAGATGTACAATATGCTATGCATCTTGGTACTACCAAAATGTACAATATGTTGAAACAACATTTCTTATGGCCAGGGATGAAGAAGCAAGGGGTGGAATATGTTGCTTAATATTTGGCATGCCTCCGATTGGAAAGTTACAGTCATTACCTATTCTGGAGTGAAAATGAGAGATGATCACTATAGATTTCATTATGAGTTTACCAAAAACTCCAAGGCAAAATGATGGCATATGGGTCATTATCGATAGATTGATGAAATCGACCCATTTCTTACCTATGAGAGATAATAATATACTAGATCAGTTAGTTCGAAGGTATGTAAATGAGATAGTGAGATTACATAGAGTACCAGTGTCTATTGTATCGGACTGTGATCCCAGATTTACTTCAAGATTTTGTGGTAGTTTACAAACAACTTTGGGTATAAGGTTAAACTTTTGTACAACTTTTCATCTTCAGACAGATGGATAGAGTGAGAGAATTATTAAAACTGTTGAGGATATGCTCAGAGCTTGTGTTTTGGAGTTCCAAGGAGCATGGGATCAATATGCACCTCTTATTAAATTTGCATATAATAATCACTATCACAATAGTATCGGTATGGCTCCATATGAAGCATTATATGCCAGAAAGTGTCGATCATCTTTGTATTGGGATGAAGAGGGTCTAAGGATTGTTGAAGGCCTAGAACTAATTCAAGATACTGTTGATAAGGTTAAATTGATCCGTAGTAGAATTAAAGCGGCTTAAGATAGACATAAGAGTTATTTAGATCAGCGTTAGAGAGATATGGAGTACCAAATGGGAGATAAAGTGTTCTTGAGAGTATCACCTTGGCGAGGAGTGCTAAGGTTTGGTAAAAAGGGTAAGTTAAGCCTTAGATACATTGGTCCATGTGAGATTATTGAGCGAGTTGGACCATTGACTTACAAGTTAGCATTACTAGCAGAGATGGCATAGATCCATAACGTGTTTCATGTCAGTATGCTCAGGAGATATCAGTCAGATCCTGTAACACCCCACTCCCATATGACACATGCACGTGCGCCCTTTGGTCACATGTGCACATGCCTGACAAAAATGACGTGGTAACTATCTTATTTTCACTTATTACATGGCATCATAATTAAAATCACAAATCTCACATTTGCTAACATCCAAAATTTTCCTCATTTTATATCATACCATCATATACATTGTAGCTTTAAGTTCAACATCATCCGTAATTATAAAACATCATCCTATGAGCATAAACAACTTAGTCTACACAGTATGCTACAATATGAGGAATGCACAAAAGTTATTAACAAACTATGTCTTCAATTCCCAGCTGACCGACTTTTGAGCCATATCTGATCATCAAAGTTGCACAAAATATGCTTCTATGGAGTCTTAAAAGCTAGGTCTCTCACTCTCGAACCTGAACTTGTCAACGTGCAATTTTGGTGAGTTTTTCGAACTCAATAAAGTAATCATCCTCGGTGGTTCACTCATGTTGTAACACACATTCAATCATAAACATATTGTTACACAGTTCATATAAACTTGATTATCATCAAGATCCCTCACCAACAAATTGTATTTCAGTCAAACAATTAAATCAAACTATTACTTCATAACACTTGAATAAAACTTAATCATTGGTTTAATACCATGTATTCAATCATCTAACATTCTTACAGCTTTGCAAATCATTCAATGAATTCAAATTATATGTGCATGCTATATATGAGACTCACATTCTTTTTTACATTGTTGCGACTGTGTGCTTTTTTAGTATCCCATGTTATTGGGTTCATTGATCACAGTGAGCCTTAGGCTCTAATTATATATGTGCTTGAGCTTTAAGCTCTTTTCAGTCGTAATCTCAGTCAGTAGCATCACCAGTCACAACTATCTTTATATTACATGTATTGAAATGAAATGCATGCCACAAATTATTCAAATACAATCAATCACTTTTATTTCCATCATCTTAGTCAATACAATCAGTCATAACATTCAGTCACTTTTAGATGAGAATCATTTAGGCAGTCTCATTCACATACAAGAAGTACTTCCAATAATATTCACATGCATCAAACATCTCGGACAAGTATTTTCTGAAATTTAGTACACAATCAGTACATATTCACCATATATCAAATTCAATTCAGATCAAATTAAAGTGAGACTATCTTAGGTTACTCATAATTGCTCCCTTAAGCCTATTGTCTTGACGTTCCGGTACTATCAAGATGTGGTTGCGCCACTTGCTCTCTTATATAAATTAACACAATTTCACATTACTATACTGCTTATGTAATTGAGTAAACACAGGTATAAATGTATCATGTATCATGCATGTGCAATGACAAACTCTCGGGTATCTTTCTGTAACAAATTGATGTACTCCAATAATGCAAAAATTCACACACTCATTCACTATTCCAGCTTTTGCTGAAAATATCCCATTCAGGTCAACTTTGCATAAGTAATACGATCAAGAAAATGATGTATTTCTGCAATACTTCCTTCTAGAAAATTGTTCCTCTATGTCTTAAGTTTCTAATGATACTAAGATCATACAATTTGGTTTATTATTCTATGAGTTATGCTCAAAATACCACAGACTGTGTACATTTGGAATTTTGGCTAGAGCATGATCATGCAGTCAAGTTATACAACTCATATCTTTTAATTAAAATATCCAAAAATTACAAAATTTATACCCATTTAAAGATAAGAGAATAATATACAACTTTGGTGAAGACACCTTAGTCTAATTTAGCCTACATCAATACAGTTTATTCAATAACTACAGGACATGATTTCTGTCCCGGGTAGTACTACAGCTTAAGCCAAGACTCAAATTCATGCCAAAATGTGAAATTCTTAGAGACAGAATTAAACGTAGACTTCTTCAAGAAAGTTGTAACCATAAGTCTCTAAGTTAATCAGAATCAAGAATCAACTCATTTGTAAATCTACAGATCAATATATAATCAAAATACCGAAGCATGTTAAATGAAAATATTCCAGTTCATAAT